>JAGXOD010001390.1:257500-327500 GCA_020368025.1 Brachyhypopomus occidentalis
GGGCTAACTCCCCAATTAGAACCTCATTTACACCTGCTGCACACTGTGTGTGTGTGTGTGTGTGTATGTGTGTGTGTGTGTGTGTGCGTGTGTGTGTGTGCATGCCTGCGTGCATGTGAATGTGCATGCGAGTATTTGTGTGGGTGAGTGTATACGCATGTGAGAGTGTGTGTGTACGTGTGTGCGTGAATGTACATGCTTGTGTGTGTGCGCGCATGTGAATGAGTGTGTGCGAGTGAATGTGTGTGCGCGTGTGTGTGTTCATGCATGCGAATGCGCATGTGTGTGCATGCCTGTGTGCATGCGAATTTGCATGTGTGTGTGTGCACGTGTCAGGGAGTGTGCGCTCGCGTGCGCTCGCGTGCGCGTGTGTGCATGCGAATGAATGACAGCATGCCATCCCATCACATATGTGGCAATAGTGAGGACATATTTTCGTTAACAGACCTGTTGGATCCTTTGGTAATTGTGTGTGTTTCTGTGTTGCAGGGCATTAAGGCGCGTGTGCTGGAGACGTTCGTCATGCTGTTTCTGTTGGCTCTGCTCATTCTGGGGATCGTTTGGGTGGCGTCTGCCCTCATTGACAACGACGCAGCCAGCATGGAGTCCCTTTATGGTGAGGAAGCGCGAGGGTCTCACTGCCTGAGTTTCTCGCTCTGTAGGGACAAATGTCACCAAATGAACACTTTGACATTGCAGGAACAGTTTGCTACTGTTCATGGTAATATATTGTGTGTGTGTGTGTGTGTGTGTGTGTGTTTTTTTTTTTTTTTTTTTTTTTTTTGAAGACCTGAAAGATCCAGATTTCTTTTTTTGTTCCTGAGGCGTGTGTGTGTGTGTGTGTGTGTGTGTGTGTTAAGGTAGTGTGTGTGTGAGTGTGTGTGTAATGCAGTCTACCGTTGTGTGCAGACCTATGGGAATTCTACCTGCCCTACCTCTACTCCTGCATCTCTCTGATGGGAGGCCTTCTGCTGCTGAGTAAGACCTCCGTCACACACACACACACACACATTACATTTACATTTACATTTACGGCATTTAGCAGACGCCCTTATCCAGAGCGACTTACAAAAAGTGCTTCATTGTTTTACTCAGAACAAAATCTCTAGCTAGTTAGTTTAGGCTAAAATCAGGAAGAAACTTTAAGCAAAGATATTATTAGATACAGTCACTATGGACGCCTAGATATACTCAAATATATACTGAAAAAACCCTACTTAAAAGATAAAAGCAAGAAAAGTCATTACAGTCACAAATATTTAATAAATGCTAGTGTAGTAAAATTTAATTTAAGTGCTCTTGAAACAGATGTGTCTTCAGTCTTCGCTTAAAAACAGCAAGAGACTCTGCCATTCTGACACTCAGGGGAAGTTCGTTCCACCACTGAGGTGCCAGAACTGAAAAAAGTCTGGATGCATGTTTTCAGCGTGTTCTGAGAGATGGTGGGTCAAGCCGAAGCTGTGCTTGAAGCTCGAAGAGCTCTGGGTACAGATCGGGATTTGACCATTGCCACCATGTATGGAGGTGCAGGTCCATTCTTAGCCTTGTAGGCCAGCATCAGGGTTTTATATCTGATGCGGGCAGCTACAGGAAGCCAGTGAAGAGAGCGCAGCAGAGGAGTAACATGGCTGAACTTAGGAACATTGAAGACAAGTCGAGCTGCCGAAGTTCTGGATCAGTTGCAAGGGCCTGATGGTACGCATAGGAAGACCAGCCAGGAGTGAGTTGCAGTAGTCAAGTCTTGAAATGACAAGAGACTGAACAAGCACTTGAGTAGCCTTGCTAGACAGAAAAGGTCGAATTCTCTGAATATTGTAAAGGAGAAATCTGCATGACCGAGTCAGGTTTGCAACATGGGTTGAGAACGATAACTGGTCATCCACAACTACACCAAGGCTTCGAGCTTCAGCAGATGTGGTGACCAGCGAGTTCTCAAAAGAGATGGAAAGATCCTGGCGAGGACTTGAAGTTCCAGGGATGAACAGTAATTCAGTCTTGCTGGGGTTCAGCTTCAAGTGATGAGCCGACATCCAAGATGAGATATCAGCAAGACAAGCCGAGATCCGATATGAAACCTGTGTGTCAGAAGGTGGAAAGGAAAGGACAAGTTTAGTGTCATCAGCATAACAGTGATAGGAAAATCCATGGGAGGATATTACATCACCAAGAGAACGAGTGTAAAGAGAGAGGAGCAGAGGACCGAGCACTGAGCCTTGTGGGACACCGTGGTGAGCCTGGAAGGAGCAGATGTGCCCCCTGCCAAGATACTTGGTAAGATCTCCCATCTAGATAAGACTTAAACCACTGCCAGACAGTGCCAGTGATTCCAAGTCTTCTGAGGACAGACAGGAGGATCTGGTGGTCAACTGTGTCGAAGGCTGCAGAGAGGTCAAGCAGAATTAGGACCGAAGACAGTTTGGCAGATCTAGCAGCATGCAGCTTCTCTGTAACTGCGATGAGAGCAGTTTCAGTAGAGTGCGCCGGTTTGAAGCCAGACTGGTTCGGGTCCTGTAGGTTGTTCAGAGAAAGAAATAGAGACAGTTGGTTCAAGAAATAAAGACAGAACGCTCCAAGACCTTAGATAGGAAAGAAAGAAGAGATACAGGTCTGTAATTGCTGATGTCAGAACAGTCCAGAGTAGGCTTCTTCAAGATGGGGATCACTCTTGCAGTCTTGAAGATAGCTGGTACATGGCCTGTTGACAAGGAGCTGTTGATGACATGAGTGATGAAAGGTAGAAGGTCAGGTGCTATTGTCTGAAATAGCGTGGATGGAATCGGGTCCAGTGGACAGGTAGTAGGATTGTTGGATGAGACCAACTGTATGATGTCATCTGTGGAAAGAGGAGAAAAGCAAGACAGGGAATGAGGTGGAGGGTGGTGTTCAGTAGGAAGGATATTGGTAGAGAAAAAGGATCTGCGAATCTTATCAACCTTCTCCTCAAAGAAGGTGACAAAATCCTCAGGGGAGAGAGTAGAGGGTGGTGGGGGAGTGGGAGGGTTTAAAAGAGAGGAGAAAATGTTGAAGAGCTTGCGTGGATCAGAGGCTGATGACACACATCCCATTCTCTGCCTCTCACTCACCACTTTACTAAAAACATCAGTGCAGTGTGGCAACTGTTCCCTTTGAGTAACCCCATGTGTGTTCCAAAATAAAATGTGTGTGTGTTTCTTTGACAGTGTGTACTCCGGTCGGTCTGTCCCGAATGTTCACCGTAATGGGGCAGTTACTAGTGAAGCCCACGGTATGTGCACCCAGCACACTGGTTCTCATCCTCTATTCAGCTGAAATGCTTTATGGTAAAATACAAATACTTACTGCCCCCCACCCCCCTCTCTATCTCACAAACACACACACACACACACACTCTTGTACTGTGTCAGATCTTAGAGGACCTAGATGAACAGATGTACTGTATCCTGCTCCAGGAGGAGGCCTTGCGGCACAAGCTCAATGGTGAGTGTGTGTTCATCATACTACGATCAGATCAGACTACAGGAATGCAGAACCCCCCCCCCTCCCCCCCACACACACACACACACACACACACACACACACACCTTTGAACCTTTGACCCACTGACCCTCAATGACATTTGAAATAACTGCACTTTACAGAACAGCTTGTTTGAGCACCTGTGAGCGTAAGATCTCGCTCTGATGGCGGAGCGCTCTTTTGAAGCACAACGATGTGGGCAAACGGCAACGTAGTGGACCCTTCTCACACACACACACACGTTCACCCACCTCCTCGTCACTCGCCTTTTATTCTTGAGGCACGGAGTGGGTTCTCCTATCTCAGGAAGCGTTCAGGCCTCTCGCCAAACTCGACTTTAGAGTGCACTCAAGCACACAGCCCAGCGCTCAGACCCCCGGCCGCAGGGAGAGGGATTCGGAGCGCCTCCTCTATAGAATTCGCGGAGGTAAGCGAGATGGAGCCGGCCGATAGAGCCCCGCCCCTCCCCTATCGCAGCTGCCTCTCAATAGACTCTCATTTAGCTGTTTGGTTTCGTAGTGTTAGCGCAAAAAGGACCGGCTGCTTTGAACACCCGATAAAAAAAAAAGTGTAATCTCTGCCAACCATTTCTATTTTCTTTTTTTTTTTTTTTTTTTTTTTTTTTTTTTTACTTTTTTTTTTTTTTTTTTTTTCTGTGCGTTTGATGTGTGCGGTGGTGTCACTGAGGCACAGCAACAAAAGCGGTGGTGGAAAACGCCTAAGTCCTCCGCAACCTGGGAAGATACCATTCAGGAAGATACCATTCAGAGAGGGGGGGGCCAGCGGAGCCCTTATCAGCAATGCAACGTTTTCTTTCTGCCTTAGTGGAGTTTTGGAAGTGGCAGGTGATGCAGGCTGCGGTTCAGAGAAGGTCCCCTGAACCGCCCATGCCACGCCTCCGCCCATGCCCCGCCCACGCACCCCTCCCATGCCTCGCCCACGCACCCCGCCCTGTCACCTCTCTGTTTCTTTCCCCTCTCTTGCCGGGTTAAGCACTGCCCAGTGTGGAACCTTCAGTCAGATCTTTCGCTTTAGTCGAATGCTCTCTTGTGCACATTCATCACGTGCATCTAAGGGGCCGTGATAACTGAGACTCGCAGGCCTTAAACACTCAGTTAGCACATTCATCACGTGCATCTAAGGTGCCGTGATAACTGAGACTCGCAGGCCTTAAACACTCAGTTAGCACATTCATCACGTGCATCTAAGGGGCCGTGATAACTGAGACTCGCAGGCCTTAAACACTCAGCACATTCATCACGTGCATCTAAGGGGCCGTGATAACTGAGACTCGCAGGCCTTAAACACTCAGTTAGCACATTCATCACGTGCATCTAAGGGGCCGTGATAACTGAGACTCGCAGGCCTTAAACACTCAGTTAGCACATTCATCACGTGCATCTAAGGGGCCGTGATAACTGAGACTCCCAGGCCTTAAACACTCAGTTAGCACATTCATTTAAGGAAATGGGGGAAGTGCTAATCCAGACATGGATTAATCATTAATGTTTACTGGAAAATCACCAGTAAAACCACTAATAAAACATTGTGGTGTAAAGGCACCCACAGTGCCACATCTATACAAGGGCTTGTGATATGAAAATTGAGTGATACCAGTACAAGATTTTGTAGGGCTGAAAACTCAGCATTACAACTGATAATTTTGTACATTAACCTAGTCTAGTCACACACAAACTAGATAATTTAAACGATTCTATTGTGAAATTACTGATTTATGTATCAGTTCTCATATATGATTGTTACTAATCAATAAACTAAAAATTAAACAGCAGAAAATTGGTTATCACATAAACTAAAACATTTGTTGGTAAATAAATAAATGAAAGCCTTAAAACCTGACCTGAAGCAGGTCAAACTGTTTTGGTCAAACTGGTTCTGTCCTTGTGTGGTGCCTGGGGAAAGCCCTGTTTTCAGAAAGAAAGCTGTGGGCTCCACAGTCCAGGAAGAGTTTTGTAGTAATTTAAAATGGCTTCTCGGTGCACATTTACTATGTAACTTTTAGAGAGACATTATTGGTGCTTTATTTGTTATATTTCTCTCAAAACCAGTAAATTGGTACAACCATAATATTGTCCAATTATTACTGGCCAAGCAATTCGCTGGTCTGGGTTAGCTGGTCTGGGTTAGCTGGTCTGGGAATGCATCCTGAAATTGTTGCTGCTTTATGGGGCTCGTAATATGGATTGCTGGCACTTGGTATTAGGACAGGGCAAAGTGCATTATGGGTTTTCGGGCCCCATGAGCCTTTATGGGGGGCCTTTATGAGGTTGTGTGCCGGCCTCCTTCACGTAGGAGGTGTCATCAGAACGATCCTGATGAAGCAAGAGAACAAGGCAACGTGTGCCAGAGCCCTCCAAGGTCTCCCTTCAGCAGTGAAGCTAATCCGTCCAGATTGAGCAGGTGTCTTCAAAACTCTTCTTATCGTTACTATGTTACTTATTATTAATATTCTATTATTAGCATTAATAATAGTCATCCTTTCCTAACCAGGGTGTGCATCACAACTGCTAAAAGAAGGTTGTTGGCACAGGAGGAAGAGTCTAGCCTGTGGTTCAGCCTCTTTGGGCAGTTTAACTGATCTGGTCTATGTCCTGTCTGTAACGCGAGGCGAGCGGACGAGGATGCGGAGTCGAGCTTCGTGAAACAGACAACTTTATTTGTAGACTTGACATAGGCTGGCGTACAACACTTACGACACGTAACATGCTAGACGACTCAAACAAAGACGAGCACAGGACACTGCGCGAGCACACATTAAATAGACAAACAACACTATCCCCTTGTGATGACGAGACGAGCCACAGGTGCGACTGAGGAACACACCCACACCGACACACCCACGGAACTACACATAAGGACTAGACTACACAAACACACGCCCAAAGGGAGGGGTCCGAGAGCGTCACCGTGACACTGTCTGCCTCCTGCCTCATGATCTGCACAAGGTTTGGGAGGAAATTAACACCGTATGGTGTTTTACCGCCGTAGGTCTGCCTGTCTATACATACAGTGGGTACGTAAAGCATTCAGACCCCTATAAATGTTTCGCTCTTCGTTTCATTGCAGCCATTTGCTAAAATCCAAAAAGTTAATTTTATTTCTGATTAATGTACACTCAGTACCTCATCTTGACAGGAAAAAAACTAAAATGTAGAAATTTTTGCAAATTTATTAAAAAAGAAAAACTGAAATATCACATGGTCATAAGTATTCAGACCCTTTGCTCAGTATTGAGTAGAAGCTCCTTTTTTGAGGTAGTACAGCCATGAGTCTTCTTGGGAATGTTTTTCACACCTGGATTTGGGGATCTTCTGCCATTCTTCCTTCAGATCCTCTCCAGTTTCATCAGGTTGGATGGTGAACGTTGGTGGGCAGCCATTTTCAGGTCTCTCCAGAGATGCTCAATTGGGTTTTGGTCAGGGCTCTGGCTGGGATAGTTAAGAGTTGTTTTGAAGCCACTCCTGTTATTTTAGCTGTGTGTAGGGTCATTGTTTTGTTGGAAGGAGAACCTTTGGCCCAGTCTGAGGTCCAGAGCACTCTGGAAGAGGTTTTCTTCCCGGATGTCTCTGTAGTTGGCCACATTCATCTTTCCTTCAATTGCAACCAGTCGTCCTGTCCCTGCAGCAGAAAAGCACCCCCATAGCACGATGCTGCCACCACCATGTTTCACTGTTGGGATTGTACTGGGCAGGTGATGAGCAGTGCCTGGTTTTCTCCACACATACCGCTTAGAATCAATGCCAAAAAAGTTCAGTCTTCGTCTCATCAGAAAAGAGAATCTTATTACTCAAGATCTGGGAGTCCTTCATGCGTTTGTGGGCTTTCATATGTCTGCCATAAAGCCCTGACTGGTGGAGGGTTGCAATGATAGTTGACTTTGTGGAACTTTCTCCCATCTCCCTACTGCATCTCTGGAGCTCAGCCACAGTGATCTTTGGGTTCTTCTTTACCTCTCTCACCAAAGCTCTTCTCCCACGATTGCTCCGTTTGACTGGACGGCCAGGTCTAGGAAGAGTTCTGGTCGTCCCAAACGTCTTCCATTTAAGGATTATAGAGGCCACTGTGCTCAGGTGTGCCTTTCCTAATAAAGGCACAGCTGGACTCCAATGAAGGAGTAGAACCATCTCAAGGAGGATCAGGAGAAATGGACAGTATGTGAGTTAAATATGAGTGTCACAGCAAAGGGTCTGAATACTTTTGACCATGTGATATTTCAGTTTTTCTTTTTTAATAAATTATTTAAAAATATTTTTGTCTGTCAAGATGGGGTGCTGAGTGTACATTAATCAGAAATAAAATGAACTTTTTTGATTTTAGCAAATGGCTGCAATGAAAAATGTAAAGATTTAAAGGGGTCTGAATACTTTGTGTACCCACTGTACATCTTGGTTTATTTTTTTTAAGCAACCTGGAATTTTTAAATGGAATAATACTGGTGAATGTAATCCCAGATTGAATGATACAGATGGATGTAATCCCAGATGGAATAATACTGGTGATTGTAATCCCAGATTGAATGATACAGATGGATGTAACCCCAGATGGAATAATACTGGTGATTGTGATCCCAGATTGAATGATACAGATGGATGTAATCCCAGATGGAATAATACTGGTGATTGTAATCCCAGATTGAATGATACAGATGGATGTAATCCCATATGTTCCTCTACCTTTGCCAAGATGTGACTGCTGTTTTTATTCATGTTTCAAAATAAAGGTTCAATCACTTCGATACACACACACACACAATCACACACAATTTCTAGGCACTATATGTAGTTGAATGTTGTGTGTGTGTGTGTGTGTGTGTGTCCTTGGTCTTGGCTTGTTACCTACTCTCCTCATTGTTGTCCAGATGCGCAGTGGCAGGGTGACCTTGCCAAGTGTGCCGTGCCCCCCCCCCCCCCACCCCCGCATAATTAGCTCTGATGTAATGTGGAAGCGGAGCAGAGCACTGACATCATCTTTTCTGCAGCCCCAACCTCACCTCTGCAGCACGGCTACCATGCATCTCCCTGCCTGATTGACGCTACACCTGTGTGTTTAATACGTGTGTTGGCGTGTGTGTGTGTATTTAAGGAGTAGTGTTGGGGTGTGTGTATAAATGTATATATGGTGCTGTGCAAACATTTAAGCAGGTGTGGAGGATGTCCTGCAAAGTAAGAATGCTTTCGAAAATAGAAGTGCTAACTGTTACACTTGCTTGGTACACTTGCTTACAGCTGTTGAACGAACTCCGCAGGGAGGTTGTTCCAAACGTCTTGGAGAACTCACCACAGATCATCTGTGGATTTAGGCTTGCTCAGATCTTTCTGTCTCTTTGTGTAATCCCTGTCAGACTCAATGATGTTGAGATCAGGGTTCTCTGGCGGCCACATCACTTCCAGGACTCCTTCATCTCTTAAAGAGACAGGCCTCAATGACATTGGCTGTATGTATTGGGTCGTTGTGCTGTAGAATATATTTGGAGCCAATCAGACGCCTCCCTGGTGGTATTGTACTGCGAGCACCCCTACTCCAGGCTCAATGCAGACCCAAACATGCAAGGAACCTCCACCATGCTCCACTGTTGAACCTCCACCATGCTTCACTGCAGAACATCCACCATGCTCCACTGCAGAACATCCACCATGCTCCACTGTTGAACCTCCACCATGTTCCACTGTTGAACCTCCACCATGCTTCACTGTTGAACCTCCACCATGCTCCACTGTTGAACCTCCACCATGCTCCACTGTTGCCTGCAGAAACTCATCATTGTACCTGCTCTGCAGCCCTTCGGTGAACAAACTGCCTGCTATTACAGCAAGATATTTCCAGAGCTCCTGCTGCAGTTTTCCAGGTCCTGTTTTAGGGCGTAGTTGAGTCGTTTGGCATTGTTTCTGCATCACAGCTTTGGCTCTTTGGCTGTAATTCTTCAACGAAGACCAATCATGTCGAGACGTTTCTGAACAGTTCTGCGAACCTCTGCATGTATAGTTCTCAACCATGTCTGTTTCTTTGTGCTTCTTCAAAAGAGCTTGTACAGCAAATCATGAAACCCCAGTCTGCTTTGAAATCTTTGCCTGGGAGAGGCCTTGCTGATGCAGTACTGCCTTGTGTCTTGTTGCTGTGCTGTGTCTTGCCGTGGTGCGTGACCTGTGACACCTGTGACCTGTGTCTTCCACCACCTCACCTTTGTTGCAGAACTGGTGGTTTCTCACCCAGTTTCAAGCCCCCTACACAACTGTTTCTGTTTCAGTTAATGACTGTTTCAACCTACATATGAAAATGATGATCATTATCAGCTGTTTGGTATAATTGGTTAATCACACACCTGACTATAATCTTACAAAATCCCCCACTTTGTGTACATGTACCTAGACGAACTGTTGCTCTTTTGAAGGCGTACGGAGGGCAGACCAAATATGCATTTGATTTAGATTTCTTTTGTTTACTCACTTTGTATATTGTTTATTGACAAAAACTATTAACACATCAAATTTTAATAGCATTCTTACTTCACAACATTTTCCCCTCACACTTGCCTAAAACCATTGCACAGATGTGTGTGTGTGTGTGTGTGTATATATATGTGTGTATATGTATATATGTGTACACACACACACACACACATACACATGCTGCAGAATGCTCTTTGACAGGTACATTCAGTGCCATTTAGCTGATCATGACATTTCCTGTTGTATTGTTCATGTAGTTTGGTTGGAGGACTCAGACTTCCCCTAAACATCACCAGTACAGACACGCAGGAGATGGAGGGAAGACCTGGAATGCACCCGCCCCCCACACCCCCACACCCCACGTTGTGTTTTTAAATACGTCTTCATTAGAGGAAGCTGCAACCCTGCAAGACAAGCCATGTCATAATCATCTTAATCGCGTTTTGATCAAAGTCATTGGCTGTGCTGTCCCTGTTTGGGGGGGGGTGTTGGGGGGAGTTTTTATCGCGCGCCAGTAATACTGTAAAAGTGAACTAATTGCCGTGGCTGTGCCCGTGTGCGTGCGTGTCCCCCCCCGCGGGCTGTGCAAACCGATCCTCCGCTTTGAGGAGGGAGGGAGTGACAGGAGCAAGACGGGGGGGGGGCAGAAAGAAACGGATTCATAAAAAAATTTATAAAAAGAAGAGCTTTAATGAGCCTGAGGTCTGTGGTTTTCCTGGAGAACCCCTCTCTGCTTTTCCCCCTTACACTCTGACTCTGATATGGCTGGAGGCGCACAAACACGCACTCGAAACTCATTCTTAAACATGGACCAGGCTTGAGAACCGGTTGAAGCTACTATACACTAGGCATGCACAATGTTCTGACCTTCACCGTGACCCCTCTCCCCCTCCTTCCTCCCTCCCTACCTCCTTGACCCCCAGGCTCGGTGTCTGACCACCATTTGCACCCTGATTCCCAGCACCTCTACAAGGAGCTCGAGAGCGTACAGACCCAGCGGACCAAGCTCGGTAAAACTCCCAGCATGCTTCACTTCGGCTCTTCACGGCTGGCTCGAGTCGCACAGCTAGGTCGTTCATTTCAAGGCAGCTGCACACATATGACAAAGCTCAGCTGCAAGACAGAACTAGCCGAATACCGAGGCCTACTTGTCTGGCCCAGGGTAAAGAGAAGCAAGGTCTTGTCTCCATGGTGCCAAAGTCTAAGATTTCACATCATCCCCCAACTAAGAACAGTCTACAAAATATGAAATGTTACATATTTGTTGCTCATACAGTTTACACAGTTAACTGCTACAGAATTTGGTATTCAAGAAATAAGGAACTGAAAGATTCCTTCGAATCTTTAAATACAACACAACAATCAGCCCAGTGACCTTGATTGATATGAAGTCACCCACTACCGCAGATGTATTGTTTAAAAACGTCGTGTTGTGGTTAGCGCACGTCTGGTGGGTGACGCGGTGCAGAACTGGGAGGTCCTAGCAGAGGTGTGAACTTTGTTCATAAGTAGCGAATTCAGTGTAAACGTCAGTCTCTGAATGTTCATGAACAAGCTGAGATATATGGTTGTTCACCAGTGATCACCCAGCCATCCATTTGCTGATATTTTCTGTCTGTGCTCGATAGCTTACAGCTGATTTAAGCAATAAATAGATGCGTTCAGTGCTTGGAGGTGAGTGCGCGGGTGTGTGTGTGTGTGCGCGGGTGTATGTGTGCGTGGGTTTGTGTGTGCGCGGGTGTGTGCGTGCGCGGGTGTGTGTGTGTGTGAGTGTGCATGTGTGTGATTGTGTGTGTGTGTGTGTGTGTGTGTGTTGGGGGGAGGTGATATGACTCCTGTCTTCCTCTACACAGCTTTGCCACTGTGGAGTGCTGTCTCTGCAGGACTAAGCTCAATCTGACTATCAGCACATACACACTCTGACCCCCCCCCCAACGCGTCTCCCCCTCTTTGTCTCCCCAGAACGCCGTAAGAAAGCGTCTGCTTGGGAGAAGAACCTCCTCTACCCCATTGTGATGCTGAGTCTCCTTGCTGGCACGGTGTGTAATAACTAATAATGCACGACTGTTGCTCATCATTAACTCGAGCCGTCTGCAGTAAGGCACCATTTGCTGATTTCCCTGCTCAAACACAACAAAGTCATCAGTCCAGGTTTAGCGGCCAATCACCCATCTGTGCTGCACTGAAGTAGGAAGTGGATCCCTGGTTTCAGCGGTGTGGAGTTTGCATGTCCCTGTGTTTTTTTTTTTTTGCAGGCTCTCTCCGTGTTCCTGGTGGCCCTGAACATCTTGTACCTTCTTGTGGACGAAACGGCACTGCCGAAGGCGTCGACGGTAAGAGTGACCGCTTAAAACATGCACACACGCGCGCAAACGCACAAACACACACACACGGATGCGGAACGTTAAGTCAGCGGAGACACGCGCTGCACGAGGAATTCGTGTTGACACAAATAGAATTCCGGATATGCTCAGGTGGGCTGGCGGACTGCGGAGAGAGGGAGATGGCTATCGGCTCGGCTCTGTTTGATGTGGGTGTGGACGCGGTGCGGTGCGGAGGAGCCTTTCAGACCCCATTCAGAGGCGCTCACACACCCGGAGACGATGGACTCGCTCCACGCACGACACACACACAGATATGACCTCTGCCGCAGCGTGCCGTGGGAATTCCTAGCCTCGCTCGAATTTCAACTCTTGATTGTATCAATTTATTAAGGGGGATTATTACACAAGGATGTTTAGAAGCAGCGAAACAGGAAGTGGAATGTCTGCCCGTTTGTGAAGACTGAAGCATTTTTTTTTTCCTCTTCATTGTTTGATGCGAGTCGTCTGTGCAGCTCTGCTGGGTGAAGCCTGCCGGCAAGAGATGGAGGCTGAGTGGGGGAAGAGGGGGGTTGTGGGAAGGTGGATGATGGGTGGGGGAAGAGGGGGGTTGTGGGAAGGTGGATGATGGGTGGGGGAAGAGGGGGGTTGTGGGAAGGTGGATGATGGGTGGGGGAAGAGGGGGGTTGTGGGAAGGTGGATGATGGGTGGGGGAAGAGGGGGTTCTGGGAAGGTGGATGATGGGTGGGGGGAAGAGGGGGTTGTGGGAAGGTGGATGATGGGTGGGGGAAGAGGGGGGTTGTGGGAAGGTGGATGATGGGTGGGGGAAGAGGGGGGTTGTGGGAAGGTGGATGATGGGTGGGATCTTGTGCTTGCGGGTTAAAGGTCACGCGTCTTTCCACTTTCCGTTTGTCTTGCTTCCTTCTGCAGTCTGCGTCTTATATCCATGCAGCGTCTCTATTGTGCGTGTGACCTTGTCTCCCTGGCGTTCGCTCCTCCTGCTGTAGGGGTGTGTGTGTGTGTGTGCACCCAGGCTACAATGTGGATCCTGTTTCCACCTCTGTCCCGGTGCTCCTGTGTATTTTTTTTGTGTCTCGAAGCCAAAATTCCCCCCCCCCACACACACACACACACATTCCAATTATTTGATTAGTGCGGAGATCTCTGCCTTGGCATGACGCACGGCTGAAAATCCCCCAAATTAGGCCTGTCACGACGGCGTGAGACAGAACCCTCTCCTGACAGGCCGCTAAACACTTTTGTGCATTTGATGAGCTGGACTCGTGCCACACTTCACATCACACACTACCGCCACAACCTCACGTGAGGGGGGGGGGGGGTGTCACCTTTTAGAAAGATCGATATGATAAGCTTGGGTAACGTGGCTCGCGCGCACACACACGCACATATACTCCGTATGAGTATCGTAACGTGGTTAATGCTGCGTGATATTAAAACGGCCAAAGCACTGTCACTGAACACTGCAATATAAGTGTAAAGAAGTCATTTTCTATTAATGTAAAAATATGGCATTGCTGACCAATATGTATCACTTATTGTAACTCATCCATGTTTGGCACTTATCGCAAGTCTACAGCTTGGGTTGTTGTGCAGAACAGAGATCGTAATGAGAGTGAGGTGAACACAGCGAGAACGAGACAGATCAGATTTCATTGCTTGACCTCGCGACCTGTGACTGAAGTCAGCTGATGACACCTGGTTGTCAGCTGACAGCTTTCAGAAGCCGAGGGCGGGGGGGGGGGTTGTCTCTCTAATCCAAGGTGAGGGCTTTTCTTTCTCATTATCCTTCATTAGACATGGAACATGAAAGCACACGGGCTCTGTTTTAGCATATCTGCAGGAACAAGACACACACACACACACACACACTGCTCATTCAAGCACACTCTCGCCTGAGCGCAGGTGTTAACTGGGAGAGGGATCTCAAAACCAACAGCAGCATTCCTGCTCAGGCAAACACACTTTCAGCAACAGGAACAGGAACTGGCTGTTGCAGCCCTGCACTATGACATCATCAGCATCATCTGTGACATCATCATCGTAATGTGAGGGGGACGTCAGTCGTGGGCAGCTGCAGCTGGACACAGTAACACAGTAGCAGGGCTCTAGTTCGACGCCTTAACGTCAGCATGAAGAGGAAACCTGAATGGATTTTACTTCTTTAATGTGATTTCCAAGTAAAAGAGGGAAAGTGAGGGCGGGACAAGGTCTTCTCAAGCAGCATTTGATTGGATCCTGAAAGATAATGAATCCATGGTTACGCTCTTTCCCGTTACATTGCTAGAGGGTCAGTATCCTTGACAGATCAGAATGTTTACTGGTTATCTGTATACAACATGATTTTAGCTGACAGAACTGTTGCGTCCATCAATAACAGAGTGTAAGTGTAGGTGTAGCTGAGTGTAGGTGGGGGTGAGTGTAGGTGGGGGTGAGTGTAGGTGGGGCTGAGTGTAGGTGTAGGTGGGGGTTCTCTAGCCTTGCCGGTTCTGTTATGTTTTCTCAAAAAGATCTTTCATCTGTTCCTATTCATTAATCCGCCAATAGCTCTGAGTCTGTACTACGAAACTTTACCAATCGAAACTTTGTGCATTTCCTTAGAATGGCATAACAGCACGAGAATCTCTGAATATTAATGTCTTTCTCCCCCTCTCTCCCCATCTCTCTCCCTGTCTCCACATCTTTTCAGGATCCGGATATTCGCAACGCGTCTCTGTCCACATTTGGGGTCGTCCAGGCAGTGGTAGAAATCGTTCTCATGATGTATCCTTCAGTGCCACCGCGGCCTCGTGGGGAGACGCCGGGCTGCAGCAGGACCGCTGTCCTGGGAAAGCAGGGGGCGTGTGGGGGAGCGAGCGCTGTGAGGCAGCGCTGAGAAATGTAACAGGTCTGTGTTTACATGTTTACCGTGGCCCGAGGTTTGGGGGCCGAAGCGCTGTGAGCCATCGCTGAGAAATGTAACGGCTCTGGGAAAACAGCTGCCCTTCAGTCTGGTGGAGCAAATGTGGTGGTCGTGTACAGGAGGCAGGAGGTAGAAATGCTGTAGCTTAGGTGAGTCACGTCCTTGGAGACGTTAGCGGCTTTGATCGTCCGTCGGATATTTGTGTGTCTCGCGCGCGCGTGTGTGTGTGTGAACCTTGACTCTGGCACAGTTACTTGATGGTCTCCTCTGTGGTGGGCTTCTATAGCCTTCGTATTTTCCAGGGTCTCACACCCAGGAAAGACGATACTACCATGACAACGGTAAGACATCTTCTCACACACACACTTATAAATACTCTAGTCTGTTTTGGTTTGTAAACACTAAAGAAAATTCCAACGCTGAGTGGATGTTCTTGCAGATCATTGGTTGCTGTGTATCCATTCTGGTCCTGAGCTCTGCGTTGCCAGTCATGTCCCGAACACTTGGTAAGGTCATGCAGGGCTGTGCGTGTGTGTGCATCTGTGTGTGTATCTGTCATCACCACTCATCACATCGCCTGTACTGTAGCTGTAATTGGTTACATCATTTTGTGTCTATATTTGTGTTCCTGTGTTTGACTACATATAATATTTGTGTTTTAAAGTACAGAACAGCTGCATTATATGTGGTTTGTGTAAATGTGAGTTTGTATGTCAGAATATGGATGACTCATCAAAACTTAAAAAAAAAATGTTCATTAATTGTTAATTAATTCATAATTAATTGTTCATTGAATTGATGAAAAGAAATTGCTTGAATCAGAAGCAGAGGGAATTTTGTGTCTTCTGATTTGCATGTGCGCACACGCACACGTACACACATATACACACACTCAAGGTAATACCATCACACCCTTCTTCCTAATAAGTCTTAAGTCGTTGTGTGTGTGTGTGTGTGTGTAAAGAGAGCAGAGGGCACAAGTGTGTTTGAAATGTGGTGGGAAAAGCAAACTGTAGATGTCAGCTTTGACTTTAACACAGACCATTAACCTCTGCCAACCTAAAGAGACCATCACCGCATCTTCAGCCTGGTCTCGTGGGTTGAGATAGACCCTTCCAGAATGTTCCGCGTCACTGTTCTTACGAGAATGGGAACTAATTTAATAATGCTGATTGCCCGGAAAGAGTAGAGTGACGACGAACGTTATTTTCCGATGTGCAGTGACGATGAGAGATCTTTCTTTTCATTTGAGTTATTTATGTATATTCACACACTAATTAGGGTGTAATTGAGTGGTCAGTTGGTTTGCGGCTGCTTAAAGAGTGAGAGGGCTTAGAGTCGGCGTGCAGGTGATTAGTAATGTCTGGTGTGCCAGGAGTCCGCTGAACGCAGGAGAGCAGCTAAATCCCTGCCTGCCTCCACCAGGAAGCCAGGTCACTCAGAGCAATACAACGAGTAGCTGAATGAATGAATACCATACCACAGTGTCGGATGGAAACGGTCTCTGTAATTCATCTGTCCTGATCAGCCTCTGATCATCTGTACTGATCGGATGGAGCTCGGAGAGGCGGAAGACGGATGGTGACAAACTTGACCTGAGTGTCATTTTGCCGAACGCAGACAATGAGGCTTAAGGCCCAGACAGTGGTGACTTTCATTCATCATCTGTCAGTATTACACCCGATGAAAGGAGAGGAGACTAACAGTATTGATAACAGTATTGATTGAGAGTTGCCTTGTTCCAGAAGCAGCCGTGCCCTCCCTCCCACTCACTCACACACACACACACACACACTTTTCGCTCATTACCTCCTTTTCTTTCTCATCCGTTTTCCTTCACTCAGTTCCCTGCTGTCTGTCTTTCCTAACTGGCTTTAAATTGTATCTTGACATCAGATTATGTAGCAAATATTACTTTGTGGCTGAGTAATTAGCTGGATGACTCTCCATGGGATCACCTACATTTTCTTGATGGACACATTTATACACCTTTACGTTCTTTCTGAAATCCCTTGTCAGTCTATGGCAGTGTTGTAAGAAAATGGCTTCACACAGTGGAGAATGGCTACACACACACACACACACACACACACACACACACACATATATATATATATATATATATATATATATATATATATATATATATATATATATATATATATGCAAGTGCAGTGTAAAATTGGCCATTTTGATGATAATTACATCACCACCTTGTCTCTTTCTCTTGGCAGGAATTACTAGGTTTGACCTGTTGGGAGATTTCGGCCGTTTTAACTGGTTGGGAAACTTCTACATCGTGCTGTCCTACAACCTGCTGTTTGCTGTGGTCACCACGTTGTGTCTAGTGCGCAAGTTCACCTCTGCAGTGAGAGAAGAGCTCCTCAAAGCCCTGGGTGAGACCTGCACTGCACACCTCTCCCTCTCTGTGTCTGTCTGTATCTCTGTCTGTGTGTGTCTCTGTCTCTCTGTCTCTCCCTCTCTCTTTGTGGGTGTGTCTCTCTCTTTCTGTGTCTTTCTCTCCCTCTCTGTCTCTCTGTCTGTCTCTCTCTCATTGCCTTTCCCTCTTGCCGTTCTCTATATCTGTTCATGCAAGTCTACCATTTTTCCTATTCTCATAATTATATATATGTTTAATCTGCAAAAGAACTGCAAATTAGACACACACACACCAAAGAGAGGATGCTCCCAGACAGATAAATCCTCTGAAAGTGAATACGCTTCCGGTGAGATGTGGGTGAGATGTGGGTGAGGTTTTGCTCTGGGTCATCGCTCTGACTGGAGCAGTCTGGGCGACGGTATGAAGGCACACGCCTGTCCCCCCTGGGCCTCTTAATAAGCACTTTCTCTTATCTCCTTGGTTTCAGGTCTGGATAAATTGAATCTGTCGAACAGCCCAGCAGATGCAGAGGCGGGCAAACCATCAGCCAACGGTCATCAGAAGACTCTCTGAGACAAATCCTTGCACTTCAGTGCTCTCCTGTTCCGTTCTCTCTCTCTCTCTCTTACGCCCCCTCACCACACTCACTCCCAAAGAGCGTATGGCATTTTTTTCAAGTAAAGGTTAAACAAGTGGAGGACTATTCTCTAAAGCCGTGTACGTGAAGATGTTTCCTAGCAGCAAAGTGAGCGGTTGTGGTTTAGGGTGCAAAATCAGACTAGAGCAAAATACCTTCATGAACACTGCAGGGAAAGACAGAAAAGAGCGAATGAGTGTGGCAAACTTGGTTTGACTGCAGTGTCCTTGGCCGTCCATCGGCTGTCCAGGGTTGTCTCCCACGTCTGCAGGTGTCCTCTGGACATACTAGAGCACCGTGGCCGTTTTGGACGCTACTTTAACTAGATGCAGCGTAGTCGTTCTTTTATTTTAATATGCCACCTGTTTTTCTTTCGTCCGACAGTCCGTCGATCTAGTCTCAACCTTTTCCCACAGGTCACGCTGACAAATGCGTGTTTTTCCCACTGTAACTCGCTTTCTTACTTGTTTTCGTGGGTGCATTTTGGACCTGTGCGATGGGCACCTGCTTGAAACATTAGTCAGTACGCTTAATGGAAAATCTTGCATGGCATCATCACAACATCTTATCCTCTTATGCTTCACAACATGCTTCACAACATTCGGACATTCACAACATCTGCGTTTCTTCTAAAAACAGCTGATAAGTATGGATGAAGTGGGTTTACTGTGGAAAGCAGAGAACATCTCTTGGATCAATAACCGCCTCTGCGGGCTTTACGCGGCAAACAGATCAATGAGGGTGTCTTGGCCATCACAACTCCCACTACAGAGAAACGATTATAGGTGTCAATGAATTATAGGTGCCTGTAAACAGTTGTGGTTTCATGCAGTCTGCTGCCTGTTCCTTGGGTACAGGGCAACATATGCGTGATGGGGAGGAGTGCTGTAGCGCTCAGCCCAGTGCAGGAAGAGACGGTGATGGCACATGCGTGATGGGGAGGAGTGCTGTAGCGCTCAGCCCAGTGCAGGAAGAGACGGTGATGGCACATGCGTGATGGGGAGGAGTGCTGTAGCGCTCAGCCCAGTGCAGGAAGAGACGGTGATGGCACATGCGTGATGGGGAGGAGTGCTGTAGCGCTCAGCCCAGTGCAGGAAGAGACGGTGATGGCACATGCGTGATGGGGAGGAGTGCTGTAGCGCTCAGCCCAGTGCAGGAAGAGACGGTGATGGCACAGATTTGAACGGTGATGTACAGATCTTGTGCTAACGTCCCTTCTGAAGACGCAGTGAAGACGTGTGTGAGCGAAGAGCTACTGCTGCCAAAAGTGCTTGGCTTCATGTCCCGTGTGTGTGAGCGCGCGAGTGTGTGTGTGTGTGTGTGTGTGTGTGTGTGTGTGTGTGTGTGTGTGTGTGTGTGTGTGTGTGTGTGTGTGTGAGTGTGTGTGTGTGTGTGTGTGTGTGTGTGTGTGTGTGTGTGTGTGTGTGTGGCGAGCTCGGCCAGCCTCAGCTGGCAAGCAGGTCTTGGGTCATAACAGTCTGGGAAACCAAATCAGACGCGTGGCCTCTGACAGGGGGGGGGGGAAGCTGTGAGTCAAGTTCAGTGTGAATTCTAAGGTATTACACCTACATACGCATGTATATTAGCAGATTCTGCTTTACAAATAGCGCCTGTTTACTGAGACCAGTGTTGGAGAAGGTCTCCTTGTGACGGGCAGGACCAGGTGTGGAGAGCTGAAGTGTCCCATTTGGGTCCCTCGTTTAGTTCAGTAGTTTAGTTTACGGTCGTCTTCGTACGGCTTCATCCTTAGACTCGCGGGTCGTTCTTTGCATTTCTCTTAGATAAGTCATTTACTCAGTAAGGAAAAAAAAAATGTAATATAAATGTATTTGTGTCTGTGTGTCTTCTTGGCAGAATGTACATAGGACATTAGGTCTGTCAGCCTTATGTGCAGTCTGTGATATCGGTAGAATAGGCCAGTTGGTCACTCTGCAATGTTGGTTGTTGTCAAAGATTCACCTCCGATGCCTTAAACAGGGAGGATTTGATAGGCTTTTGTATTAGTCGTCATGCGCCGTGCGGTTTGCGCACAGGTGTTTGTTTGTGAGTACGTTTTGCGTGTATAAATGTGAGTGAAGGCGACAGCAATGTCTGTGAGCATCTTTTCTAGACTAATTCACTGTGAACCCTCATGTGACGGTCATAGCACGTGTAAACACCCCCCTCCAAAGAAAACACCCGGATAAATATCGAACAAAGAAACGATTTCGGTTTGGATAAGGGTTTTTATAATTCTGTGAAGGTTTTCACATGAGGGGCACTGAATTGAAAGCTTGTGAAAAGGTAACGTTAAAACAAATCGCCAATACATTTTAAGTCTGAAAGTGTGTGATTGTGAAGGGCTTTTTTCCGGGGTGGGAAGATGTATAAAGTATGCAGTTTTTTCCTGTTTTGCACAAGGATACAGTGTTTTGTACAAAGTGGGTCCGTTATGTCTTGTTACAAGGGGATCGTACAGTTAGTGTGAACAAAGCTCTCTCTCTCTCTCTCTCTCTCTCTCTCTCTCTCTCTTTCTCTCTTTCTCCCCCCTCTCCCTTCCTGTAACTGAGATAATAAAGGACCATAAATATCACAGGTTGACAGATTTGTTTTCTATTACTCTGTCTCCTCTAAAGCTAAAGGGAGGTTTTCAGGTTTGTCCTTTATGCAGGTTTCTGTGTGCCAGTCGGAGTGTATGAAAACAAAACGTTACAGAAAATTTCATTACACTAATTAATCCTTCACCTCTTTACTCCCTGGGGAATGGCCAGTCATTTTCCCACTCCAATCTCTTTACTTTCAGTTTAAAATCCTTGAATTTGGATATTAAAACTGGGATCTTTATGAAATAATCTGTTGTATCTTCTCAAGTCTTCATAATTTTATGACCTTAACTCAACATTTTTACTGCAAGGCTTATACAAATGTGAATTTGAGTTGTGCGTGCGTGCGTGTTCAGTTTAGCTGCGTTCCTCCTGATGAGACCAGTGCTTGAGAGGTATATGATTTATCCTCTAGTTCTTCCTCCACTTTCTCTCTCTGTGGTCTCGATCTACTCAGAGGATCAATGCAAAGAGAACTCCGACCTCTCGAACTCTTCCTGCATGTTACTTTTTATAATGTGAGAACGTTTTTTGTTCGCTGTTTGTGTCTTCCCCCAAAAGTTTCGTTTGTTTTTGTAAAACGTCCCGTGCTTTTAGTTTACATTGTACCTTTTCCCCCCTTCAGATTACAATAAAATTTGTGACATTGTGGCTTCATGTGTGTTTGATGTAACGAAATATACTGTTATGTGCACACAGCAGGAATCTGGTTATATTCTTCACATTCGGCTACAGATTAACGGCACACATTGCTGATGTCCTACACAGGCCTGGTGGTATAGGGGCAGCGACATAGGGGGCACGTGGGCTCTCCGTCCAGACAAAAGTGCTCGAAAGCTTGGAGGCAAGGCGCGTGGAAGAGATGGGAGCAGGAGAGGAGCAGGAGGGGCCTGGCACGTGGGCAGCGGGCACGGCTCGCCCTCAGTGGGGTCAGGCATATGGGGCAGTCCTGGACGTCTCGCTGGACAGCCTGCAGTCAGAGCACAGACTGAGTGCTAGTTTCACTGTGGCTAATTTCAAGTTTGTATGTTTTTTGTTTTTTGGGTGACTACTTTTTTTTTGTTACAATTTGAAAATTACATGGGATGAACGAGGAAGGAAAGATTGGTTACATTTTTTTTGTATGAAAAGGAGGATTAACAGTAGGTCAGTGATGTCACCTGAGCCCCCGATAATTAATCCATCCAGGAAACATGATTAGCAGGAAGAGCTGGATTTATGTCACGAGCATGAAGTACATTGCAGTTCACAGACGAACTTTGGCAACAGAAGGTAGGCGCGCGGCGCTAATCATTAACCTGTCGAGCTCACTTCGGGAGCCCGTAAGATTTATAAAGTTTGCGACCAAAATGTTTGGGAAGCCCTGGGAGACTCGACAGGGCAGTGTAGGAGCGTTGCGAGAGAGTCAGGTCCAGTCCCAAGGATTGAGACACTGCCCTCCTTCTGCCCTTTAACCCGGGGGACGTTCTCAGTGAGAACAGTAGATGACACAAGACGCCAGGAAGAGCTTCTCGGTTCGCCTCCTGCCCTCAGTGAAAGCTAACAGGCCGCCCCTGCCTTACAGCTCGTGGGTTTCTCAGAAACGCCGCCTTATGTCCCCTTGCTTATGAGCACAGTGAGTGCTCATGTCTTAGAGAACAGGTCCGGACGAATAGAAGCGTCTGCGGGGGAGGGACGGAGGCTTCGCTGGCGGGGCAGGCGGGGGCACGCCAATCGGAGGGGCAAAGCCCGGGAGTGCCTGCGCACGGGGATTAGGGCCATTGATGAGCGGGTCTTTGATAAAAGTGCGTGTGTGTGTGTGTGGGCGCAGGTACCTTCTCCTGAGCCTGCAGCCAATCGCCTTCGTCCATTTCACAGACGCTCGCCTGCCTCGCGTCCAAGCGGCGGAAGGCATCCCGGCTGGCCGCAACGCTACGATCGATGTCGCGCAGGAACGCATCCACGTCGCCAGGAGCGCAGGACCGCACCAAGATGTCGTTCAGCTCCTGAAACTGATCAAAAAGCACACGACACGGGACAGGGGTTTGGGAGAAATGGCCGTCCGTGACAAACGATTGTCCACAGGGTTAGGCTGTTAAACATCTGAGCAACAGAGAAAGACGTGCTGGAACGTTTCAGATCGTCCCTACAGACAAAGTCCACGTGAACCCAGCAGGTGCCACTGTACGGCAGCCCTTGGTGTGACACAAAAGGTTTTTTACAACTCTTCTCGATCGGTAATTAAACACGCTAAACATCCGAATGAGTCGACGAGGTAGAGCTCCTCAAAGAGAAGACAAACAGAACCCAGCCGTGTGACCTTTGTCTCTCTCTATTCAGAGGGAACGGAGCAGGTACAATCAATCTTAATGTCACCAATCCGCCTCTCTAATGTGTTGACTTATGGTAGGTACCTGAAAAAGGAGCTAAAGGAAAAGCAGGGAGCAGTTGATAAGCAAGGCTGCCTGCCTGCTCACCCTGGTTCTGTGCTTGTTGGGTGGGTTAGCGTAGACGTAGCTGACGTAGACGGTTACGGAAACGCAAACTAGAGCACGCGTCCCATCTGCTGCCAACGTGAGCCACTTCATGTCACTCCAAGCTGACAACCATGCAGATGTTCTACCAAGTCTGAGTAAAAGCTGATGTTTTGTGTATCTAAGCTCTTGCGTTTTACCATAAGCCTTAATAGAGCCTTTTGCTTCATGCCAGACACCTGGTCAGGGTCAAGTCGCAGCAAGGGGGAAGAAACCCAGTTGGCAGCGAGAGGTTGGAACTGCCAGTCTCCAGCCTAATTTTAAGCTACGTTCTTATACGGTGTGCTGTAAAGCCCTCTGAGTATAGACGGGGTGTGCACACTCGGCTTTCCTGGGGGCATTTTTATAGGTGTTTTATCAGTCCACTCAGACTGATAGCAATGCTCAGATGTTAAGAACAGGGTGACATTCAGACAAGAAGGTGGAGACCCTCATCCAAAGGCACCTCCGGTGTAAAAAAAAAAACTCATTAAAAAGTGCAGGAAACCAGTACATGGTGGCCACATGTCAAAGCTGTCAAAACCTGCATTATTTTTGTACTGCAAAATAAACATTTTGTTTTGTTGGATAAGACATGAATATAAGACAGAATGCTGTGGATTTATATGAATTTACAGATTTTCTCAGTCGATTTGGTTCATTTCTCAGATCAGAATTTAAATTCTCAAAACTGTTCATTCAATGTCCACATCTCCTTGTCACTTGTGCACACCATAATTGCATTTCTCGTTGTGTTTCACATTTTGCAAATGCTTTTGTGCATTTTGCAAATGGTCATGGACAATTGTCTGTTGTTTTTTGCATTATCAATTGCTTATGTCATGTTTATCAAAATGTGTTGTACTGATTGTCTGTTGAATTGTCTTACGCTCCAAAACATTTAGACTTTAGGTCATCGCCTAGGTCATTAGATGCAAAAGTGCTGAACATGTTGTCATAATCTCCAAGGCATCATTTAACTTTTTTTTTTTGGTTACATTTTGGTAATTCATCCGAACTTGATTAAATTGTTTGCAGGTGAACATTCAGTTACAGTAAAAAAGGGAATTTGTGAAGGTTTAGATGAACCAATGGTCTCAAGTGTCTTCAGAAATGTGCTCTCGGCTGCAATGCTGCACATTGACAAACATTCTGACATGTTATTCAATTTTTTGTTTTGCATTTTTGCATTCTTATACCATATAGGACATCAAAACTAGCTCATAGGAGTGGTAGAGGTTCCATTTTCACACCTCAACAAGAGGAGGCTGTATGTGCTCAAGTTGTTTTTGAATGTGTAGAATAAGTTTCTAATTTTGCAGTTTTTCCAGTCAGTTGTCTGTTTTTTCTGAATTTCAATCATATTTGTTTTTGTCAACAAACTGCAGTGCGACCAACACAGTCAAACAATATTGCTGTGCAAATTTGATTCCAGTCCAATTTCTTGCTATCAGTCTCCCACATACAGTCATGTGTATTTACATTTACATTTACGGCATTTGTAACGGCATGTGTAACTTTGTGTTCTGTGTGTTTTGTGTGTAACACGTATTGTTTCATTTTATATACCACAGAATGTGCAGCGTTCTTGTAATCAAAAGCTTAGCTAGTTTGCATCAGAATATACTTACAGTCTGCACTGACTGTGACTTATAGTTGCACTGACAACATGACTAAGTATTTTGACTGCCTTGTTCATAGGCAATGGCACCCTGACTAGATATTCTGATGGCACTGACAAATTGATTGATTTGAGGCAAAAACAAAGAATTTTGAGTGAAGTATGTGCTTTTGCAGGTATTTCATTGAGTTTTGCTGTTTGCACTAACTGTTTTGAGAAATGCACTTGTTGTGATGCCAATGTAAACCATGATGTGAGAAATGTACCAAATCAACTGAGAAAAAGTGTAAAGCACTAGGCACATGTGCAGTGTTCATTTAGAAACTGGAGCCACAGTAATGAAATGAGGGAAGGACACTTCAAAAACACATCTGTGAGTTTCTTCTCAGGAATGAAAAAATGAAAGGAATAATGGGGAGGTGGGATTAATGGCCTCCAACATTTAAGAGGCCAATCACACGAGCTGCCCTCAGTTACACACTGAACTTGGGTCTGATGGCTATAACTACATTTTACATAACTACATTTTATGTAACTAGATTTTAGTTCACAATCTAGAACAATGGGAGAGTTTTCCAATGACCACCATGTCTCACACATTAACTCCAAATGACCATGTCCATGTGAATTACATAAGGTCACCACATTATTCCTACATATCTGTAGTTTCAGGTTCTATCTGCTTTGTGTTAAGAGGTTCGCAAAACTAAAGGGAAAACACAAGCAGCTTCTCCATGAGCCTGGAAGTGACCCATCCATCAAGATAACCAAAGGATGGACAATATGAATAATTTATGTGCTATTTTTTTCTGCTATTATTTCTGAAGAGAAAGTCTTTTTAAAAGGAATCCGGTAAAAGGGATGGGTTACATGCATTGCCTCTGATGCCCAATATGACACTGCTGTGTTAGTTTAAGCAAAAGATGCAAAATTTACGTTATGTTTACTTTAAACATACGATGTTAGGCACAAGTATCCAAGCCAAGATGTATTGATATATTACTCATATGATGATGATATTTCAAAATTAATCATTGCATTATTTGTTTGAAAACTGGGTATGCAGCCAATTCTCATACCTTTTATGGCATTTATGGAATTAGACTGAAAGAACCAGCGTCTTGATCAAGAAGCAATCAGCCTTTTTACCTTCGCCTCAAAGAATTGTCGTCTTAAGCGCGGGTCATTTGGAGGAAGCTGCTTCCGGACATTTCCATACCACTTGCGGGCAGCGTAGCCACGCCAGCATGCCTGGATCCTGCGCCAGAGGTGGGTGCACATGGGGAGGGCACAGAGAACACCACAGACACACTTCCTGTAATGCTACAGCATGCATTTAAGAAAGCGAAACTACCCTAAGTTGTACAAACACACACTGTTGGTATTAGTGTAGCACTGGGGACTTTGGCATGAGGGATTGGGCCTGCTTTAATGAGTCTTAGCAACATCTGTGGCCCTTGGCCAGCACACCTGACAGCGCACTTCTCCCTGTAAAGCCTGGCGCCATCGTGGATCACTCGGGTCTCATACTGTTCCCTCCTGCACATAGGACAGCACTTTCTGCCCGAAAATCGCTCGAAGGCCCGCAGACACGTCTGTGTGTAAGACACAAATCTCTCTATGATCAGTGTGGTTGCTGACGGCCTGTCAGGCCAACGCACAAGCTTAGCATTTATAGTTCAAAAGATCCACAGCTACTGTATTCATTATGTGGGAAGTGTGTCCATGGTGACCCATGATTTAACTTACTTTGTGAAATACGTGAGAACAGGAAAGCAGAACCTGTCAGGACATAAAAATGACATAAATGAAAATAACTAAATAACGTTCATTTGTTAACTGATTTTTTACAATATGAAATAAAATATATTGAATTACGGATATGTTTCATAATATTTAAAAATTCAAAACCTTGCCATGAGTACTTTGGGTACTAACACAAACACATAAACACTAAATAAAAATAGTTGTCAGTCCCAAATTACTCATATCAGAAAGCTGAGCAACTTTATTGTAATATACAGTATACATATGCAACAATGCTGGTAAAATCTCACACCAGTAGAAGAAGCCATATCTGGGTCAGTTTCGGGATTATTATTGAAAGTTTTATTAGTTATTGACTCAGGCCCAACACCACACAAAAAAAACATTTTAATTTTGTTACCCTTTCAACAATGGTATACAACAGAACACTGGTAGATGCATACAAAGCCTGTTTGCTGTTCTTTTGTTTGGTCACATATCTGCTCACACGGGGAAAATCGAATGACTGTTGTCATGTCTAAATGATCCAGGCATGGACACATTCCCTAGTGTCCTGCAGTGAGGGGATTGCTTTCTAGTCTATTTTCTAAGCATTTTTAGGAAGTACTCTGTGTGAGTGTGTGCGTGTGTGTGCAAAAGTCTGACACTGAAATGCGTTCAGCCAGAGACACCTGCTGAGAGAGACCTCAGGTATTGTGTGTGTGTGTGTGTGTGTGTGTGTGTGGTGTGTGTGTGGGTGTGTGTGGGTCTGTGTGTGGGTGTGTGTGGCTCTGTGTGGGTGTGTGTGGTGGTCTGAGTGGGGGTCTGTGTGTGGGTGTGTGAGGTGGTCTGTGTGTGGGTCTGTGTGTGGGTGTGTGCAGTGGTCTGAGTGGGGGTCTGTGTGTGGGTCTGTGTGGGTGTGTGAGGTGGGTCTGAGTGGGGGTCTGTGTGTGGGTGTATGTGGTGGTCTGTGTGTGGGTCTGTGTGTGGGTGTGTGTGGTGGTCTGTGTGGGGGTCTGTGTGTGGGTGTGTGTGTGGGTGTGTGTGGGTGTGTGTGGTGGTCTGAGTGGGGGTCTTGTGTGTGTGTGGTTGTGTGGTGGTCTATGTGTGTGGGTCTGTGTGTGGGTGTGTGTGGTGGTCTGTGTGGGTGTGTGTGGTGGTCTGTGTGGGTGTGTGTGGTGGTCCGAGTGGGGGTCTGTGTGTGTGTTTGTGCATGTGTGCGCACTCAGGCAGAATGAGACAAACACTCCAAGTCCACACATTAAATAATGCAAAGATAATTTTGCTTGCACATCCACAGACTAAGAGAATAATGAGAGAGCGTAACAGTCTATTCAGAAGGACCTCATCAGGATGTGTAAGAGCTCATATTACAAGAACAATATGATATTTGATATTTGATATGATATTTGGACATTTATTAAATATCGATTTAGACATTAAATTTACATTTGGCTATTTACTCTTTTCCCATGTAGGATGATATCAGTTTTAAACTGTAAAGCATATGTGGCCTTAGTAAACTGATGATAATACTAGCGTGTCACTATGCTAGCTACTATTTTCAAACTACAAACTTCAGTAACAATCGCAAATGATATCAGTCATACTTGCATAGCTGGGAATGAATATGAGGCCTAATTTGTAGTAGGCCAGAGATTTAGTTTTTTTACTTTTGGTGTTATTTGTTTGTTGTTGTCTAAATAGACCTTATATTATTTTTAGGACTGCATCTGAATAAATTACCATGCAGATATTCAGGTAATCTTTAACATTCTTTAAACAATTCCAATTAAGTTGAATTTGAAAGGGAAGTCTTCGAGAGTGACTTAAAAAGTTTAAATATGATAACCTGAAGAATAACAAACTTTTAATTGCTATTCCAGTGCTATTTATATTTTTATTTCTTTGGCTATACTTTTTCACATTTCAATGTATGTAGAGAAATAGCAGCACTTACAAAACAGCGTCCCACTCTGAACTCTTATTACCCAGTACTGTCTTATCTAGATAGCAATCTAGAACATTTAAACTTAATAATGATTTGCCACAGACCTAAAAGCTGGCTGTCTCAAGTATATTAACAGGTAATATATTACAGTTTGCAAACCTATCATTATATTTTACATGCTATCAGCATTTTATATCTCCACTGATTTATGTGTGCAGTAATTACTATTAGTGTAAATGGCAATTATATAGAGAAGTATACCAAATGACGACTGCTTTGATAACAGTAACTGCTTATTAACTTGTAAAAAAAAGTACAATTTTTCAATCCAAGCCAATTACTGTGCTTTAATTGATCTGAAATTACTAACAGGTTTGTTTTCTTTAAGCCTCAAAGTCAAATTCACACACACGTGCGTGCGCGCGCACACACACACACACACACACCTGTTCTCTAGACCTCACAACCCCCCTAACTCACTTCATAATGTACTCCATTGCAGCTCCCAGCATGTCTAAATTAATGAACAACACCTGATCCAGGTCTATTGGTCTGAAGGCGATTAATGAACAACACCTGATCCAGGTTTATTGGTCTGAAGGCGATTAATGAACAACACCTGATCCGGGTTTATTGGTCTGAAGACAAATGGGGATCATTTGTTGGGTCATGAAAACAGGGCTAAGAAACACTGAATAACAGCAAAGCCAGTATCTGATTAAAAGATGTCTATGATCAGTAAAGATCATCATCAGTCTTACACTGAAAACTAGCAGACATTAGGTTGAAACTGTCTTTATGTCTGTAGACTCCATTAAAGTATGTGGGTGCACAGGTAACAACCTGGACTTCAGGCAGATCACACTGATCATTTGGAGTACTGTACGCCTAAGAAAGCTGAAAAGTCAACAGCACATGCTGGTGGATACAAGTACACAGTGATCATGGTTGTGGTAGTTTATGGGTGTGGTAGTTTATGGTTGTGGTAGTTTATGGGTGTGGTAGTTTATGGTTGTGGTAGTTTATGGGTGTGGTAGTTTATGGTTGTGGTAGTTTATGGGTGTGGTAGTTTATGGTTGTGGTAGTTTATGGTTGTGGTAGTTTATGGGTGTGGTAGTTTATGGGTGTGGTAGTTTATGGGTGTGGTAGTTTATGGTGTGGTAGTTTATGGTTGTGGTAGTTTATGGGTGTGGTAGTTTATGGTTGTGGTAGTTTATGGGTGTGGTAGTTTATGGTTGTGGTAGTTTATGGTTGTGGTAGTTTATGGGTGTGGTAGTTTATGGTTGTGGTAGTTTATGGGTGTGGTAGTTTATGGGTACACTGTACTTGTGGCTGAAGGCAGAATTCCTCTCTGCAAATGACACAGGGATGGACAGAGTCTCCTTCCTGGACAGACCTAGACTTGACGTCTGCCCATTCCGCAGTCGTCAGTCTTCTAGGAGCTGCCACCAAGCCTAGCCTCTGGGCTGCACACAGGAAACATCACAGGAGATAAAGATATGCCGCCATGATGAACGACCTGTCCCTTACTGAAACATCAAAAATGAATGTGTCCAAGGTTCCCAATAGCACATATCTTCGGCTGCAGTACGGTGCACAGTTAGTTATGATACAGCTCATACTGGAAATGCATCACCTCAGCCATTTGTCAGTGGTCTGTAGGTTTTCTTGCATGTATCTGTGCATGGTATTTCTGTAGTGTGAGAGGACTAGGTTCTCAACGTACCCAGTGTGAGTGGTGGAGGTGCTGGGTCCAGGACATGCTCTCGTTCGTCTCCTCGTGTATGTTCAGTGTGTGTGTGTCTGAGTTTGGGTCGCTGGACTCTGTGGGGTCCATGGCACGTGTAGTCTGGGAAACACAGGCCCCGTAGATTAGGGTCACTTCGTATGATGTGGTCCTGTAGTGCTACTGCTGCTAATGCCAACTTCCCTCCCCCTAGTCCAGAGCCACGTCCCTGTGTGACATGACGGTGTGTTTACGCAAAGCCTTTTCTCATGAACATATACAGCTCAGAGTAATACAGAACGTGGAAGTTATTCGGGGTACGCTTCGAAGGTGGCATTGAGTCTTGACATTGCCAGTATGCCGACTGGAATTATTTTAAATAAGAGTAACGTTACAAAACTAAATTTAGCTGGTTTACTGAACTTTTCACCTGCAGGTAGTTAGAATGACGTTACAAAGTAACAAGTTAGCAAGGCACCTTTAGCATTAGCTAAGTTACGTAATAAAAGCATCTCGGATAACAGGAAAATATACGATTATACAGCCCATCTTGCCTAATAAATTACACTGATAGCTAAAACAATTACAATGCAAGGCAAAGCAACTTTATTTATATAACACATTTAATACACATTTGCAATTCAAAGTACTTCACATAAGAAAAGAAGAAGCTAATTACGACCCGAGGTCTATCACCTTGGGAATGTAAATTTAAAATAGGCTTCAGTTTACAAATTTGTCCTAAACATTTGACTAGGTTCTTGCCTTTTACCACATGGGCAGCATTTGTTAACCTACGTTTACGACACATCACTCTGATTTGGGCAGTACTTAACTGTTAGGAAGCTAGCTAAGAGTAACCCGAGCTAAAAGTTAAAGCCACAGGATACCTAGCATTTGTTTATATAGCCTATGAGTTTCAGGTAAGACATCTTAAGACGCTGCTGATACAATGAACAATTAGTCAGGCACAAGCTAGCAAATTCAACACTTGTTAATCACTGTTTACCACCCAATTGAACCGCTGTTCTCAACAGAGCATAGACACTGATGTAGTATATTCAAGGTAGTAGGTGTTGTGTCTGCACAGCACTGTTGCAGGTAATGTACATCCCTGTCACTGAATTCTGGTAAAAAATATACAGCCAACAGTGGTCTTGCTGCTAACCGCTAACAAACAGATGCGATAAAGTCTCTAATTCTACCTACGTTTTAATTCTAACCTACGTTTTAATAAAAAGTTCAGTTGTGGTTGTAAACTTATAACCTACACTAACGAGGTTCCCTTTCAAGAACCTTGACAGCAAAACGCCGCCTTCTTATAGTGGAAACTGCAGACACAGTGGCTGAACCGCCTTCAGCTCCGGACGCGACCAGCCTGCGACATACCCAGGCGCATCCTACCCTAAGTTAGCTAGCTAAGTTATCTGACTAACTAGCTAGTTGTCTTTTCTAAAGTATTGCGTTTTTTCGCCGCACTGCACACACCTTCACCGTGAAAAAACGTTATTTGAGCCAGAAAACTACAAAACTACGCAATGCAAAACTACGTTAGCTCGTAGCCAGCTAGCTAAATCAGCAGAACCACTGACGAATTTAAATTCATACGAATTACTTTGAAGCTAAGTAGGTAACGCTAAATGCTAGAATATACACACAACACAAACCTTTTAAAGGTAGTACTATAAATGTTTACATTTTCAAATGTAATCATCCTCGACATCCTAAGTAAGGTAGATAACGTAGCTAGACTACAGAATAAAGTTAAAAAGCTTTACCTTGTGCATCGTCAATAAAAAGGTCTGTTAGTTGGTTGCTTAGTAACGACGTTCCTTCCCAGACAATGTAGGGTTTTTTTTGCAAATGTTCATAGTAATTTACTGCTGTGAGAGTTTCAAGCCACAATGTGATCTTAAAAGTGATTGTTTACATCAGTTTTATTGCATAGAAACATGTATTCTTTGGCACAAGTCATTGTAGCTGTTTGAAGAGCTGAAAGAAACATTCTCACTAATATTTTCCTGCACCGATGTATGTAACTCTATTAATAATACAAGCAGGCTGCGATTATAAATTTGGTCGGCATAGCTCCGATAGGTTCGCTTTCTACAACTAAACACATCAGTATAAATATTGTTTTATTGTACTAATATTGTTTAGTATTGCTTTATTGTATTTAACATGAAGAATAACTTGAAGACAATAAACTAAGTAAAGCGGTAAAATGTTTATAATATATACACGTCAGTTAGTGTCTGTTAAAAATAAATAATGATAAATTAAATAATGAATTATAAATAACTCTAACATATACTGCATGTTATGCCTATAAAATGTTTCTCGGTAAGCTGACCGAACACATCCGCTGTCATCAAATGCTAAAACACACAAAGCTAAGCTATACACACACTACACACACTTGCAACATGAGCTCAGGCCTCACGAATTGGCCATTTTGAGATGACTAACATAAACAGTAATAATAAAAAAAAAAACCGGACTATGCCAAAGTCTGCTGATGTCAGAAGGGCATCTGAGCTGTTTGATTAGCAGAGAGAGGGAAAACCATATGAATACCATGTTCATCAGTTTTCTGGACAAATGTGTAGAACAACGTATTAGTGAATAATTTAGAGGTCACAATCAAATGCCTGTCATCTCTTTGTTCTCTTACTCCCTGCCTTTCATTTGTGTTTTTAAGCAACTAATCACTTTTTGTAAAAAGAGGGCATAGACCCAATCCATACCATAAAGGCTGCTTTCTTACAACTGTCATCAAAATGGATTTCAGTGCACACTCTCATTTTCAACAGGGACAACTGTTTGTCTTCGCTCTCTCTATAAATACCATTTTTAAAGGGCTTTTCTGTTTGGCTTTCTTCCCTCTTGAGCCTCTTCACCTGTTCTGTGGTATTTTGAAAAGGGAGAACGCGGCGTGTCGTGCAAACAGCTCATGAGTTACAGAACGGAGGAGAAAAGAGAAGAGTGGTGTGGCGGTGTGATGTTTGGAATGAGAAGCCTCTGCTCAACCCCTTTGCAAACTGGAGGAGGCACAGACAGACTGAAAAGGCCCAAGTAATCCAGCTATTTATCTCTGTTCAAAGAGGAGAAGCAGGTATGTGATGTGAAAAGCAATGTGTCCAGATACCATCAGAATAAAAGCACATGTTGAAGGAACAGACATTGTTTACTGAGCTTGTAAACTGACAATAGAGGTTGGATGACCAATTGAAAGCAAAATAAATTTAGAAACGCCATTAAAGATGATATGATTGTAAACCTACACAGGACTCCAAAAAAAAATAAACCTTGTAGCAATGGAAGACTAACAATCCATGAATAACCAGGAGTGCTATATTATCTACACTGGAGTTATTCATTATAGATGAAAGAAAGAGATATGGGAAATAGAAAGGAAGGATATATTGGGATTTATATTCCAGGATGTTAGGATGTTTTATTTTTGCGCATTCATTATTTTTTGTCTTTTTAACAATGGGCTTTATTTAAAATACTGTTTCACGGAGCAGTTTGAATCATGGCTTATGCTGTTGGTAGTTTTTTTTAAATGAACGTTTAAATGAAATAAATTTGATAAGCAGTATACAGTAGATCCTTTAGCTGTTTAAGTGTTTTTGACAATCTGTGTTCTCACACAAAGAGCCCAACTCCCATCTACAAGTTTACTTTTTTTGGCTGTATACATGAACAGCATATAGATCCGTTTGGATCTAAACTATCTTGTTTTTTTCTCTAAACCATTGCATGAAGCACATATGATACTTTGTGGATGATTTCACATTCTGTTGACTGAAATTAACAATTTTCAAAATATTTAATAACACAAGCTGTGTCTCATTATGGGGAGACACATCATGAGAAGTTAAAACAGGGTTTACACAGTGTGGAAATACACAATACTCTTTGGGTCTGCTAGAGGGAGACAACTCTTCTTCATCTTCTCAGTGGCAAAATGCATTTCACATGGAGACATCCTAATGCAAAGGCTGTGGAAGTAACAGAAGCTTTCTCCTAATATGTATTGTGAAATATAGCATTGTCTGCTATTGAATAATTGCATAGGGCCGGAGTGGATGTTAGGGTGTTATAGTTAATTGCTAATTAGGTCAACTGTAGAAATGACCCTGAAACCAGTTTCCTCTGGTGAAGAGCAGAGAGATATCAAATAATTTTATGAGCTGACTATAACAATTTTGTAATATGACTTTAATTACCTGATGGATAACTAGTCCTTGGTTGGCTGTAAAGGGAACCAATCAAAAGCAGATGACAGAAATGCAATACTTTTTGCTGTAATCTGTTGCATCATCGCTGACTAAGTAAGCCTGTAAAAGTAATGAAATAATTAAAATAAATGAATAAAATAGCAGTCACTGTGTTTGGAGAGATGGAGGTCTGAAATGCTCTAACATTTCCTCTGTAAATGAAATACAAATCACTGTTGGCTTTAGGTTTTTTTATTTCATCCACTAAGTGCTACATTACCTCATGCTTTGGACCTGACAATGGATTTCCCATAAATACTCTGCCAGCCAAAATGACAAACACACCCACATATCACAGAATGGGGCAGAGCCTGTTAGCACTTGAGAAGTTATTGATCGGTCACTTAATCTGTCTGCGGGGGCCTCCTGTTGCTCTCGTTTGGCTGCTTCTGCTGATGACCCTTCTAAACTTCACGTTGTCAGTTAGAAAGGCTGATTTGAGATTGCAACACGTGAACTCGAGAATCAGGGCATCCGCCGCTGTGGACCGGTAACCTGCAGAGTTGCACAGTGAACATCTTCTTCTCCACATGGCTCATTAGCTGCCTACTGACATCTACGGTTCTTGTGTCTTCTCATGAGTCCCAAACCATAGTCAAAAGGAAAACCTTTTCCACAGCTAATTGCTGAAGTGCCTTACAGACACAGCTCTAAAGTTGGGTGACATAATTTCTCATCTGTTGGCCCACTATTCTTATCATATAGATCACAAGTCTAAAATGAGTTGGTATAGTACACGTGTGTATTCTAAATTTAGGAAGTTCATTCTGCAGATCAAAATGAGTCTGCAAGTTGGGGATTGCTGAGTGAGACTGTGAAGGTCACAAAATATTTATGCTCCAACACCACAGGGAAACAAAGTGCTATTATGTTCTACTATCTTCAGGAAACCAGGAGAGCAAATCACAAAGTCACACAATGATAAACTGATTCATTTCTTGTCTTAGAAGTCCATTGTAATATTACACACTACATACACACCACACACTATTGAATGTTCCCACCACCAATGTGGCTATGGTCAGAAATCTGTTTGCTCATATGTGATAATTCCTGCTGTATTCTTTGCTGTTGTTCTCCAAGCCCCTAAAACTCTCTCTGAGTGCCAAGCAGATTTCACTTGAATGTCGCAGTGGTGTGTGCCAATCGGCACAGCGCTCGTAAAGCCATCCCGTACCCGTAATGGCTGATAATTGAGCAGAATCCATCACAGGGGCTGAAAATAGGCAACTGTAATGACCGTAAATTGCAGGCCAGGAAGGCTTAACATACGATGCTACGTCGGTCCCTGCTGCGTCTGAGAGCCTCCTTAACCTCCCGCTCAGAACCTGCCTCCCCCTGCTCCTTTCCCCTCCTGCTGATTTCATATATGGGGCCAGTGATTAAAATTATAGCTTCCGAAGTGCTTACGCCACATTATGGATCTGCAGAAAAGGCGGCGATGCTGCCGCTCATGATCTTGCAGGCACTGGGTGTCTCTCACCTGTGGCTGGATGGGACCCGAATTCTGCCGAAGACGGGAGAGCCGTGTTTCTGGAATAGTGAGAGGTGCAGTTTAAAGGACTGCTGCTTCCAGCTGGATGTACTTGGCTTGTCTGATCCCTGCTTCCGTTCTCTCTGATGTTTACAGGACGTAGAGTGGCTCGGCATAGAAATCAACGTTTGCAGCACATGTGGATTTATTGCGGTAACCATTAATGCTGCCAGTCCTGTGCGCAAGCAGGCAATTAACTCATCTCATTTAAAATGGCCACGTGAAATAAAGATAAGCCCAAAGACTTTCTTCCATGTCAGTCATAAATCACAGCTCACTTCAGGTGGCAAATATAGTACTGAACATCGGAGGCAGCAGTTTGCCTTGGCTTGGTGGAATGTGTTTGTAGTGAAATCTCGTAAATTCTGTATTTCTCTGGGCAATAAGAATAAATAGATCCCAAACCACTCTCTAGAATTACCACATAATTGGGGACTTTCCGAGCACTGTAGGGTAACACTCTTAGCGAATGCTTGTTTTTGTGCTGGAGCACTGAAAAGGTTTTTTTGACGCCAAATGATGTTTCAGATCTGCTGGATTGCAGTGATCCAGACAGCAAAGCTCTCCGAAGCTCTGGAAAGCTCTGCAGATCTGTTCCTGTTGTAAGTGCAAACATGACTGAGGTTTGTGGTTTGCAAAAATGTTTCTACATTGGCCAACATATTGCATTTATTCCAGATATTGTTTCTGTATGACCCTTCACCGTGGCAACCGCAAGCCTTCAATTTTGAGCTAAATCTTGAATTGTGTCGTTGATTTGTTCTGATTGCCACAATCATTGCTTTAACCAGCTCGGCAGAATTTACGCAGACTCTCCTGTCAGTGAAATTATAGCCCTTTTGTTCACTTCTTTACATTTCTCTTCTCACTCAAAATCCAAATGATTAGACAGTTGAATCCCAGCCCATGGAAAAAAAAACTCAAAAAAGCCGTCTAAGTGACACATGTTGACTAACTGTTCAGCAGTAGAGTCATTCAGCACAGCTCAGGAACTTCAAAGCGTGTTGAGGTTGTGCCAGACGAAAGCAGCGCTTTGACCTTGTGTTGTAATTTCAGACGGTGATGACAGGTAAACTAGCGCTGCATGTTTACTTGTTTTTCATTGTGCCAAAGAGCAACGCTGTGTTGCTTTTTCTCCATTAAACTCGGCCGTCCAGTTTTAATGTTCTTTTTCCCCCCAAATCGAATGATCTTCACACATGACATTTTTATCTTTATATATGATTAATAAGTATGATGGTTTTGCTGTTTCTTTTTAACTACTATTTACACCTTTAGTCTTTTGTTGCTAAATGTATTTAATTTGACATTCATTTCCACTGTGAAACGTATAAAGTGGGTTACTTGCATTTGTATACTCTGCCAACTGATATGTCGTAATACACACGTTTGTAGGATATTTTCTACTTTGACTGCTTGTGTGATACAGAAGCTACAAAAAATATTCCACCGCAGAGCCACCGGCAATCACAGGCGCTTTTCTGCTGCTCTCAAGATTCTGACATTCGACTGACGTCTGGTAACGGCCGTTCAAGCTGTGCGTTTCGATACGGAGCGCTGAAACATACCTCAGCCATGCCACAATGTTTGAAACATATTTCCCTCCATTTCTTAGAGGAAGAACGGCAGATATGCTCTGTTCCAGGCTGTTAACGTTGAGAAAACAAAATGTCCTGAATTGCAATGATGTGGAAACACATGATAAAAAGATGGGAATTTCTAGGCCGGACACCTAAGCAATATCAGTCAAAACTGGAAATCATATTTGCTGTGTATTTATTTGCATAACATGGTTTCAGATCATGTAATTACTTAGATTTAAGCTCGTTTTGAAGTAGTCAGTGTAAACATTAAGGTTAAAGTTAATATATTATACTGTGACATACTATTTTCAAGAGCACCTGTTTCAACATACCAGTGGACATATTCCCTGAATGCTACTAACTTCATTGACATTTTCAAAGTGACCATCTTTTCTGTTAAGCATTTGATGATCAGATGAGATGGACAAGCTTCAATTGCCAACAAATCCAGTTAAAAAAGATCCTCACATTTCAAGTCTTCAGGCTGTATGTATTGATGAATAAAGCAAGTGTTTATGCTTATAGACATAACATGGATTCATTCAAAGCACAGGTATGCTTCCAACAGATTAATACCGAAATCTTTTGAAGCCCTAATAACTGTATGGATCTTTGGTTAGGATTAAGGTACTTGACAAATCAAGTTCATAAGAAGCATAAAGATAACTATCCTGTCATGTATCTGCATCTCTCAGTGGATTGGTAGATTGCCTCAGGAGTGACAGTTCATTGGCCGATGGCCTGGTGTGTCATACCTTCCAAAGTAAACAGGTGTGTTTCTTGTCACTTCACACCTCCTTAGCCACGTCTCTCTGATAACACAAAGCAGGGGGGAAGACGTTTGAGCTGTAACTCCTATTCCACCTTGCTCACCTGGCTGTGTGCACCCAGGCCATTCTAAAGACTGAAGTCCACACTCTGAACCACCCAGACAGACCCAAAGCACAGACTCCTAGACCAGTCTTACAGGTATATTACCCACTGGATGTTTTTTTTTTAATTTCCACCTGATATCTATGGTGGAAACTTCTTGCCTCTTCCAACAAGAAGTTTGTGATGAAACTGATGCCCTCATATATTGACTGCAGATTTATTATCACATAACATTATTATTATAAAATTATGAGACTAAGAGCTCCTTACAAGGTTTACACAGTGTACTGATGGTACATAATGATGGTACAGCACTGATGGTACATAATGATGATGTAAAAGGGAGAATGCTTATACCTGCCCTACCCACCCCCCAAAAAAGTTTTATTGGCTGTTAGACTTGGTTGACAGTTCCAATTGGCTGGTTGATCTATCTCACATTTCAGAGTGCATCAGTGGGCCCGCCCACTTGTCAGCAAGGGGAAACAGAAGATCAAGGGCACGGACGCACGACATGTTTACATTTTTCTGTGATGTCCCACTCCACGTCTCTCATCCACCTTGCTGAGCACGCAAGCCAGCCATAGATGAAGTGGAAGAACAGCACTCTGCCAGAGAGCCTCTGCAGGTCACGTGACCTCTTCACAGGATGGCCGCCATTTTGGTCAGCCTTCCAGCCTTCATACATTTCTTTCATATTATTTCATATTTATATTCATCCAGACAGAAAATGTACCATGTATGGCCATTTGAGAAACTTTATTTGGAAATAGCAGTTTTTTTTAGCAGTTGTAGACCCCCCGATACTAACAATTATTACTAAGATTTAAAATCTTAAAATAAAGTGGCTGATGTAGATGGCAGGGAGTAGGAGATGTAGTGTCCTGTGCAGGAGTGTTTACCTGCACGTGAGGAATCCCTGCTCTGTGCATTTTGTGGGTCACGTGACCCCAGTTAATTAGCAAGCCCTTCAGGAGCTGGAGCAGGGAAAAGCCAGTGTTTTGCAGTGGTGGAATGCTCGAAGAGCTGGACTCGGGACAGTCTCACGTCGGCACCGGTGACGTTGGGCGTTCCAGTGGCCGACCTGCTGAAGATGTCCTCTACAGTTCCTCAGACACGTTGCCTTCACATCAAAGGGCAACGACGAGGGGAGAGATGAAACAAAACAGATGAGGCTCATGCACATGAAGCTTTGCGTTCTCTTCAAAGCTTAATTACAGCTGTGTGGGTGATGAGAGACACATCACACAAGGCCCGTGATTAATAAACAAACCATCAAGGGGCTAAGAAGTTCCTGCTCATCACCCTGATGTATATGCTCGGTGCAAGAGGACATATCAAAGTATACACCTCAGACTCTCTCTCTCTCTCACACACGCACACACAAACACACATAAGCACACAGATAAATGAACCAAACAAGACGTGTGTGTGCGTGCGTGCGCAGGGGTGTGTGTGACAGACATGCTCTCTCTCTCTCTCTCTCTCTCCCTGCTCGTCTGTCTTTTAACCTGTCTCTCCCTATTCCTCTCACACACCTGTTCGAGTGACGGATGATGAGAACGGAGTGACACATGCAGCTTGGATGAAGTGAGAAACGGCCTCAGTCATGCTTTTATCTTTCAGCATTGCACTATAAGGCTAGAGCGGTCTGTGCTGGGGAAGGCTTGCATTCACACCGTTTAGTAAACAGACACGCCTCTCCGAGACAGGGCAGAGATGGAGTTACTAAATGGTGTAGCGGGAAAACACAGCAGGGTGACCCACGGGTGAGGTCACGTTCGAATTCCTCCTTTGAACGGCTTATGTGTGCTAAGAGCTACAAACTGGATATTTACACATGCACATAGTCATCAAAAGTAGGTGGTGTGTATGGAATATGCTGACAAGAGGTTGTCACATCTAAGTAGATTGCATTTAATAAGTAGGTAGCAATGACAAAGTGGAAAGATATGTTCAGTAGAAGTCCTGCTCAAATGCTTAATGAAGTCTGAGCATGTGGACGTCGTCATGGATATCAGCCTATGGTGCGATGTGCAACTCTAATCCTGGTCAGCCAAGATTCTCCTTCACCTTTACCTGATGTGATGATGGATGTAGTGAAGAACAGTAAAAACAGTGAAAGCATATTGTTAATCCAAGCAGTGCTAATGTCACCAATGATGAAAACCCAGTTTGTGTGAATGGACGTCTTACTCCTTCTCTTCCTCTTGGCAATAATGGACGGTAAACATTAAAAGTTACATGAACCATGTGTTTATGAATGAATAAATGTAAGCTGAGGAAGCTAGATGAGCACTATCATTTTGCATAACGATTCGCGATTAAGCGAATTAACAGAACGCGTTGTCCTGTCTAGCAGGAGTGCAGAAGGACGTGCTTATAGGCTGGTCACTGAAGTCTCTGAGACACCCAGCCCTCTAAGTGTACGGCGGCAACGCGGGGAGGAGCAACTCTTCTTCACCCCTTCTGCAACGTCCTGTCCTACAAGAGGCGACCAGGTAAATGATTGACTTGAGCCGTACGCACGCCAGCCCCAACTTCAGTAAGCAATAAGATTAGAGTGTTTAAAAGATTATCAATCTAATCTGATTTTCCGTGTTTTTTTATTTCCTTCTGGGAATCCTCACGATGAAGACATTCTACACAGCCAGCCATAGTCAACCTACATACACACCTAGATTTATTAAGGCAGTCTGATAGAGCTGACAGGCCATAAATATAACTCTTAGCATATGAACCTGTTACAGGAGCAGGAACTTCAGTGCCTTCATTAGTGGGGTTGAAAACAAATATGTCTATTCTAAAGAAATACGGATCTGAAGCTCAGGGCCATATTCTGAGGTCTGGGTAGAATAACAAATGGAAGAAAAAAAGCTGTATATATGCATTTATTTCATTATTATTTTGCAGAAGGAACTGCTCAATGTCAAATAAATGTATGTATTTATATAGGTAATAAATAATGCTTGGTCCTTTGTGATGAGGTGTTGTCTGATTGTATAGAATATTGGTGTATTTTAAAATAAAACAAATACGGAAAGAAAGGTTAGACAAGCCACACCTTTAATATTGGCATTGAATAGAATGGCCTCCATTTTGTGTATAGCATAAGAATCCCAAGGCATTCTCTTCTAACTCCTGTTGTAGCAGTGTCGCGACACTGTGCTCTCTCGAAATAAACGGATAGTAACTTGGCAGTGCCATCAGCACAGACGTCTCATTGGCCAGTTCCTCTCACACCACTTCCTGCTCTATACAATCAGCCCGGAGGAGTCGAGAGTTGAAATTGGTTCTGTCCATCAGTGTAGATGCTGGGGAAATGGACCTGCCTGAAGCCAGTGCTGTTTCATCTCAGACTCTGTAACTGCAGAGGGGGGAAAGCGGAGGTCTTCTAATTTATACTGCAACAGTGGCAGTTTGCTAGAGGAGAGCTATGCTTAGCTACCAGCCGTGACCTTTCACCTTTATTTAGCCTTTTATAAAGCCTAGTCTGCGGTTGGGCTGATACACGACGCAGTCGCCCATCATCGATGACAATGTTGAGCCAGCATCATGATGCCATAGTAATGCTTTATATTATTGTTTTTATTTTGTAGAATTTATTTCTCCAGTTCCAAACTTGGATTCATGGCAGTGGAGATAAAAGTTTTTTTTCTGCATGACAAACATTGCCTAATCAGAAAAAAAATGCTTTAGTGATGGTTTCATTTTAAACTGAGGACACCGTTGTCATGCTAGGTTGGAGATATTTTTACATGTCACATGAACATTATTTCATGCAAGGTCTCAATTAAGAGCAATTAATGTATTAAAGTAGTTCATGAGATTGTCATTGAAAAAAGTGTAAAAGAAAGTCCATAAAATGTTAGCAGGCTTTCTTTGTAAGGCCTCATCCACTCTGACGATGTCATATATCAGGCTGACATCGCCCAACCCATGCCGTGTCTTTATCGCTGTGGAGTTACACATCTACATCCTGGAAACCAGCAGCACAAGATTGTGTGAGTGGTGCTTGGGCAGGGCTAAACTCTACAGTTTACACCTGCCACTTAATCGAACCAGTTTGATTAACTAGAATTTCAGACAAATGCTAAATGTACAATTGGCACTTGATGTTTGCACTGTGTTTTGTCGAGTTTTCATAAACATTAATAGGCATGAGGCAACAGCACCTTTTTTGAAAGACTGGTCTATGTCATGAACTGCAGCTCATTTTATTATTAAAGAGTCATTTGGTAATCACATTTGTTCAACAGTTGTTTCTAAACCCCCAGCAGTTTCTGAAGTACCTTAAATGTGACACATGCACAGTTCCCCAGCTTCGGGCTCCTGTTTTTCATTTACCAGTATAATGTGCTGGTTTTCACAATGCTGTTTGTTCCCACTACATTCCCCACCTTCTTAACGAGGCCACTCCGTTGGTCAGTGTTCATGTAAAGGAGACCGAGCTGAGTGGCGGCTCCTCCGATCTGCCTTGCGTGACACTTCTCCCGCCAGCCATCTCCCTCCGTCTCTCTGGAGGACAGCTGTTCCTGTCTTGGAGTGTTTGACCAGTGCTAATGAGGGGAGGCTTTGTGGTGCAGTGGTGTCTCTGTATTGTCTCGGGACCAGGCCCTCTGGTCCAGCGGTATGTCCAGACCTTTCTTCTTACAGGCTTCTCATCAGGAGAACAATCCCCTTCAACTGAATGGGATTAAAGCTGTGTGTGTGTGTGTGTGTGTGTGTATGACAGAGTACTCTGGGAAACAGACTTGTCTCCCTTTGTGCACTTACTTTGGGCATCTGGGCCTACTTTAAGCTCATCTTTGTAGATGTAGGTCTTCTTAGGTCCTAACAACTACAAAGGGTGAGGACAGGAGATCTGTTAATTGACAGGGACGGCTCTGTACATGAACACATGTACGTTCTTTAAAAAGTTGCCATTTGTTTTAGGTTTCCTTAAAATCTTACGAATTTTGAGATAAAAACTTGCTATTTCTATTCAGTAATGTGTATGTCACGTTAAATCTAATGTTGTGATGGAGAAGGCATTTTTAAATTTAAAGGACAGGCAGTGTAATCATGGGAATGTACCTTATGTATCTGTGGAGCCTGTAAAACTACATTTGAACTGCATTGGATTTCAAGAACTTTGCTAAAATACTTCAGTACCTGAAATGTTATGATTGGCATAGAATCATTCAAAATGCAGTGTTTCTTTATACTCTCCCTAGATTTCACCTATATCCACATTAGAGAGCACAGAGACACTCAGAATAATACATTGGATAACATAAACAAATTGTTTCATGACCTGTTAAATCCTAGTTGTCCACTGATTTACCAGTGTGTGCTGAACCATCAGTTAGTAATACTGTCCATGAGTATCGTAGACACCCTGTGTGGCAGATTATCTTCCCCATATGAACAACAAATCACACTGAATGTCCTGTCTGTCATGCTTGATTATCCAGTAGATCAGCAGTAGTTTTCAGTAATCTTCCGTCTGCTGCAGTCTGTGAGGTTCTTCCCGAGTAATGTGTAGTCCAAGGTAATACTACTTCGATAAATTTTGCCTGTTTACAGATTTAGTTTCAAATTACCCATTTAAAGTAGCACTCACATTTGACAGGGTTTTTTTTGTCAAATTTGCACTGTGTCATAAAGGGGCTGTAATAGGCACCTGTTTGTCATATATCAGTTGGATGCTGACAGACTAGGAACCAAATCAAAAGCAAAAAAAAAACCCTACTTGTTTAGAGCTCTGAGAAGCGTGGCAGAGGTATAAATGATCAAACCTTATCATTGCTATTACTAATGATGAGTGCTCTGAGTACAACAATAGTAATTTTGCCATAAAGCTGTCATCAGTTCATTAATCTCTAGAGGCCTTTCCCCTCCTGTAGCCCAAGATTTATTAAACGCTCTGAGGCACGAGACTGGACTTGCCTTGCCCGTCTACAACACACGAGCCATCCTCTCTCTCTCTTTCTCTCTCCCTCTCTCACTTTCTCTGCCTCTCCACCCCCTCTCTCTCCCTCTCCTGTTCTCTCTCTCTCCCTCTCCTGTTCTCTCTCTCTCCCTCTCCTGTTCTCTCTCTCTCCCTCTCCTGTTCTCTCTCTCTCTCCTCTTACTTCTGTTTGATCGTCACGTGTTAGAAAAGTCACTTCGTTTTACCGGCGTTTACAATGGCCAAACGTCGCGATCCTGCAGGTTGTTCTTACAGCTCGTAGCTTCGTCTCTTCTGATCCCCCCACCCTTCCTTTCCGTGTGTTTCGACTGTGTTCCCCATACTGTCTTTTGCAGCTGAGACATGCACACCCAGTGCCTCAGGACCTGTGAGCTCTGCCTGCCAACAATAGGAATTCCCCTTGTCTGCACAGAGCTAAGCGCTGGAAGGCTAGCTGCAGATCATCTTCTGTTCAAACAGCATGGAAGAGCACTGCTCACAAACGCTGCCTAGGCTAATAATGCAGGTGTCTGTTATCTGTTCTCATGTGAAGGACAGAATGAGCCTCTTCCATCACTTGAGCGTTTAAATAAAGAATCCGAACTGAGTCAGAAATTGGTAGTTAAGTGATTTTTTTTTTGTAGAATTAGGGAAACAAAACTGACTTGGCTTCTGTCAGAAGCACGCCTCATTTTGTGTGTGTGTGTGTGTGTGTGTGTGTGTGCTTTAAAAAAGCTGTGAGAACCATCAGCAGAATGCCTTCAGGGGTATGAGGCTTTTAAACATTACGACATACTCTCAGACCCTCTCAGACATTCATCCTTAACCCCATTTTCTTCGCTGCAACCGTGCGCTTCTGTGACCCCTGTTTGCACTGACACGGCCTCAGACGTTCCCTGTGCGCTGAATGAATGATTGCAACATAAACATTTGCGTTGCGGCTTACATTTTGATTGTCTGTAGTCAAATGGGTTGGCCAATGCTCAGCCTACGTTTAAGTTAATTAAGATAAAGCATTAATTCTCACCTCCAAAAGCAAGCTTGGTACTGTTTAGATACCAGCCCACTGGAATGCTGGAATTCAGGTTCGAGTCCCAGTTGTCTTTTGTGCTGCTTTAGGTGTAAGAATGCAGCTGGGTGTGCTGTGATTGGATAGGAGAAGGATAGGTGTGATTGGATTGGATAGGAGAAGGATAGGTGTGATTGGATTGGTCAGAAGGGTCCCTACCCCAGCACTGATATAGGCATCTATCTTTATTCTCCAGGTTTGATTAGCTATTCAGCTGTGCTGATTTTTTTGTGCATACACAGAATATTTTGTGCATACAGGAGTATGTACAGTCCTTCAGACTGATACTTCAGTCTGTTCTGTCATGATATATGGGCCAGAGCTTATGGGAAACTGTGCTGACTACTGGCGTGTGGGTAAATTGGAAGAAAGTTTAAGCAGAACTTTAATTAACCAGTGATGGATGCAGGCAGGAACCACAACAGGCAGTTGAATTGTCAACATTGATTCTGGAAAGAAAAAAGTTCAGTGAGCTTGTAATGTGTGTGTGCGTGTGTGTGTGTGTGTGTGTGTGTGTGTGTGTGAGAGAGAGAGAGAGATAGAGAGAGAGAGAGAGAGAGAGAGAAAGAGAGAGAGACAGAAAGAGATATGGGGTTGAAGTCACATGACACCTCAATCTTCCTAACCTTTTATTACACTGAGTACACATCATAAAAAGGAACTTTTAGATGATGAGAGAAATACGAATTTTACTTAATATTTATAATGATGTGATTAAATTATTGTTTTTGCTGTCAGATTTAGCTTCTGGTGCTCCTGTGATGCTCCTTTGAAGTCAGTGAGTATTAAAGGTCTGTTTTATGTGGTCACGGAATCATATTGCTTTCTAAAGTGCACCGAGCCTCTTAAATACACACAGACAACTGTAATTTCTCTACAGGTGTAGGCACAATTTGCTCTAAATGCAGTATCGGTGTTTCAAATCTAACAGAGCGCCATTTCATTCAAAGGGTTACCTTTTAATATTTTCAGGGTTTAAATCAAGCCAACTAGTGTTTCTGTGCAAAAGATGTTGCAGCATATCATTAGAAGTTAGAATTTATTCTCCTGAGAATTAAGTGCAATGGAGATCACTTTTAAATATAGACCTGCCTCATTTCCAGACGTAATGCAGAGGGACCCAGGCAGTGATTCTATGTGTATCACCTTCAGAGATCTATAGTGCAATTAATCAAAGACTGGTAGCTGTAATGAACCCTCTACACACAGTGGGGAATATATATATATATATATATATATATATATATATATATATATATATATATATATATATATATATATATATATATATTTCTTGAAAATAATCTCTCAGATTATCATGCAGGTGAGTGGAAATGAGGCTGTGTGCTCTGTGACATTCCATGAGCGGAAATCACATAGGCATATGACGTAAGGCTTTGGATTGAAATCTGAGAGCCATCCCTGTGTGAATTCTGACACCTTTAGATGTCGAGATGCCTAAATGAAACATGACTGAAAGAAGGCATTTACAGAAACTAGACAATTCACGATTTTCAGCAACTTGTGTGTTCTTTATTCATTTCTGTTCTGCTCTCATAATGACCCGCTACACTTTTGCTTCCTCAGTTTTTCACACATTACAGTAAACACACTTCAGCATCATAAGGTACCAAGGCATCCATTTGTAATAACTGTTTATTAAGCATGTTAATTAAGAATTCTCTACCTGGATTATTGAACATGCTGCAAGACAATAATATATTTAATATTATTAAAAGGAGCTTCATACAAATGCAGGTCGAGGGATTTCTGTTGAACAATCCAGAAGAATGAGCGACACCTCACGTAGCACGTGGGAGAAACCTCAGGGTGGACTCGGAAGGGAAACCCCTTCTGGATGCCACTGGAGAGCAGCATCTATAACGCAAACTTAAAATTAGCTCGCACAGGCCAAAACACAGCATTTCAGTTCATTCATTTGGTATCCAGATGTGTTTCACCAGAAATATTCCACATGTCACGTAGGAGGAATGACTGTGGTGTCCATTTTGCCTTCACAAGAACCAAACGCGAGGAAGGCAGAGTAGCAGGTTATATTCAGGGAAATAAATAGGCCTTAGCTCTCTACTGTTACCTCCCTTAGATAAGGAGAGCTACTGTTTTACAATTCAAATGCATTTCTCATTATAAATGCATCTGTACAGTGTTCAACAGTTTTGGCCCATGGTAAATACATTTGGAATGACTTCATGGAGCTGTCACTGAGGGCCAAAAATCGCTCAGCGTCATCGTCACTGACCAGGCTCTCCGTTGCCTAAGTTGTTTTCCTTTGGCAGTTTGAGAACATTTTTACAAGCTCCTTCAGTCTACTTGTGACAAGACTGAACACAGTAAGGTGGTGAGACATGCTTCGGATAGCTGAGCAAAAATGTCATGTGGTTAGTGAGCTATGTGTGGAAATCAAATCAGCGATAGTCTGCCAGATGCAATATCTCACGCTCGTGTTAGGCAGGAAGGCGATGGGATTGATAAGAGAAGAACAAGATTTTCCTCGGAAGTGCTGGATTGAGGAAGTGCGTGTTTTTTAATTGACACAGCAGTGAGTTTTTGACATCATACTAATCTGCGTAGCTGCTTTCTTGTCATGGCACACTGGTTTTAAAATGTCAACAGGCTTCAAAGCTCAGATAAGCCTCATTACTCTATTCCCTCTGTTTATTCTGCTCTTTACCTGCCTCTGACCCAACACTTCTCAAAAGGAGTTACTCAGCATTCTCTCTCTCTCTCTCTCTCTCTCTCTGTATCTCTCTCTCTCTATTTCTCCATCTCCTTCACGTGTGTGCTGCATCTAAATTTACTTTGCACTGCTGTGTGCGGAGCGTTTCAGCGCAGGGAGGCCTGCGTTATCTCCCCTCACCTCCCCTCACCTCCCCTCACCTCCCCTCACCTCCCCTCACCTCCCCTCGCTGCTCCAGGACGCTCTATCAGCGCCTCCTGTCTTTAGTGCACGTTTATTTTCATTATGAAATACGGTAAAACGCACCCGTGTCCCCGGCGCGTCCACACCACAAAGCTCAGGACTGCAGGAGCCCGGAGGCAGGCACACTGACCTTCCTCCATTTTACATTACGCATGAAATATTCATTCGGAAATAAATATAGGGTTGCCTACAAAGTGGGTTTTTCAGTTTGAACAAATGAGTTTTCTTGATATTTAAGAGATATTTTTGAAACGGTTCTCGGTGTCTCTCTCACACTCTTGCACACTCTCTCACACTCAAAAGGACTCATCTCCACTCACATAATAATTACAACAGCAAAATGTCTGCCTTTCCTTGCCACAGCACGTGAGCCGAAGTGTAATAACACGCTCTCATCTCATTGGCTGGTTTGACGCACCCAGTTGTTTAACTCTCTGTCAATCTCTGTCAGTCGATCTATCAGCTTTTCACTATTTGGTACCTTAACTTCCATAAACCATTGTCACAAACAACCAAGCAAGCCAACAGACAAAAAGATCTATCTGAGGTTTAAATTTGCAGTTTTCTTTATCCATCATCTGTTATTAACAAGGTTCCTATACTTGGACCTCTACCGCCTCACGTGAAGATGTTTGAATGTGGACGTGTGGCGCATGCACATATCTGGTTGGGTTTTTAGCCGGCTAAGTGACCACGTGCCCTGGACCCACTACAATGCTCTAGCCAGGCGCCCGAAATGGCAGAACAGCTGTTCCAGAATCAGTTCTGACCTACCTGTCAAACACCGTGATAAATATGCGTGGTACAATCAAGCAGACATAACCTTTTCACACCAGCTTTGTTTGCTCATGAAGGATTCTGACAGGGTCCATTTTTTTTCTGAGCTAAAAGCATGGAGCCTGTCTAGTGAGTATGATGTGTCTTCATCTCTTCTGCTTCTCATCACATCCTTCACACGCTGAGAAAACTTCCAAACAACAGAAGTGTCCCCGTGTACTAATTATTATCTACAAATGAGCACTGCGTCTGTGTGTGTCTGCGTACGTGTGCGTGCGTTCGTGAGTGTGTGTATACATATGTGTGTGTGCGCATGTCCCCTGTGTGTGTGTGTGTGTGTGTTTGTGTAGGGTGTGGGTAAGCACAGTCTGAAGTGGCCACTCGGGCCTGTTCATTAGTTTTACCTTGTTTCTCCTCTTCCTCTCTTGAGTGCGTAATGCGCGTTGGCGCACAATGGCCAAGCCCTCCCAGAGCAGGACCCTGGGGCTTGTGGTCTGCTCACTGCTCCTGTGAAGAATCCACTCCACCAGCTCCACCAGGTCTCCTCCACAAAAGGATCCTGGATGCGTCGACGTTGTGATGCCTCAGCTTTGTCCTGCCGCAGCCTTTCACACGCACCCGGGCAACCGGTGGCCCGCCGCCCGCGCCTCAGCGCTCCACATGCCCATTCAAACGCTTTCTGCCTTTTTTTTTTTTCCGTAAACCTCCATCCCCCCTTTTTTAAAGCCTTCTTTTTATCTTTGCTGTTCAAATACCACTGCTGGGCAAATAGTGCGTTTTTTTTCCACAGTCTGTCTCTTTTTACCGATTACCTTATTGTAATTATGTGAGTTTAGCAACAATTGCAATAGAGTTATAACAAGCAGGCATTTTTACACCGCCTAAAATATCCTGCTGAGAATCGTGCTTCTTTTTGTAGAGAGAAAAAAAAGTTTGATTTGAAACATCCATCGATTATAGTGACAGTATTGAAACTTAAGGTCAAAAGTTACATTTGAAAATCACAGTTAAGGTTTGTTAAGATGTGAAAGGTTGGCACTGAAGGCCAATGATGCCTCGTTTAGTAATGCAGTTAAAGGGGAAATAAGTTGTATGCATTTGGTGCTTTAGGACAGTCTTACATTCTTTTTAGCTCTTTCAAATTACGATAAAGGTCTACATAGCCACATGCAAATGTTTTTTAATTATAATTTATGTAAGTAATTCTCCTACGTGGTCTTTATGGGGTAGGGGTAAAATGGTAAGATGAACACAGGGCACACACACACCAAGCGCACACGCTGGCCAACTTTACAGGGCTGGGCTAATGGGCTAATACTGCTTCTTTTTAAATGCTATCCAGCAACAAATAAAATCAAGGTTTTGCTCAAAACAAAAGAAAGCGGCATATGGTTTTGTGTGACTTAAATTTCAAAGCAGAAACGTCTGAAAGAGTGGCCAGGGTTAAAAGTGTTTCTCCAAATCATAAATTATGTTCATCTTGGCTATTTTAGTACCGAAACCATAATCATTCAACATTCTAAAACGTGGTCTGCACCCTATGGTGACTCGTGAATGAATTTTTAACAATATCAATCGTGAACGACCTAAATTCTAATAAAACACATTCTAAATGGCACAGGCGAGCACTCTGCATATGCCCAGGTGTGTTCACTCCTGCCTGATACAGAATCCAGCATTCAGAATTCAGTGCTACATCTCTGTACATCTGGCATAAGTGAGATTTGCAGAGGGACAGAGCTGGACAATCGTTCTTCATAACAGCCACAAGAGTAAGAACAGGCCCATTTACTGCCACTGACCATGGACAGTTCAGCAGCTGACAAAGCCCTGCATGGCTATGTTTCTTTGTGTCATGTTCTTTAAACACACACACACACACACACACACAAGGTGATGGGCATGTCTTGACATTCTTATATTTTGCTCTATTATGACATTGGGCTTTAGCATTAAAAAAAAACTGCATTTTATGTTAGACTGTTGATAGTGTATTTTCCAAAGACATGCATCATAGGTTGATTGGTCACTCTAGATTGCCCGTAGGTGTGAGTGTGTGTGTGTGTGTCATGTGGTGGAGGCTAATTTTCCCGGAGATTGGGATGCAAGCGGGAATCACCGGATAATGAATGAATGAATGAATGGTTGTAGAAAACATTTGCTCAGAATTACCCATTTTACTTTGCATTTATCAGTATTCAAAATGTTTCAGTAAATATAAGAGCAGTAAACATTGTTTTAAAAAAGCATCTGTTTATTTGCAATCATTACAAACAAAAGAAAAAGAAGTTCTTGTTCCCATCTGTGAGTCTCGGGGCCTACGAGTCAGCTATTCTACAATTCCACATAAAATAATCATGGGTTGGGATTGGGGACTGCTGAAAGATTGATGATGGTCAGTGGAACAGTTGTGATGGTGTAGTGTAGATTTCTGCTTGGAGACAAAAAAGATGGAGCTTGCTCTAATCTTAAACGCAGATTCCTTAAAACCTCCTTTCACTCAGCATTGACTACCCTTAAATAGCCAAACAACTGGAAATGGCTTTGAAATCTGTTAAGATTAGTCAACTCACATCAAACATTTAGCTCATTAAAGGTGTGTATATACTTTTGGCCCAAATGTATTGTTTGCAGAGGTGGACATTCCAGGTTCAGAAAGTAAAAGTCCTCACTCAAAGATTTTGCTCAGGCTTCTTGGATTGTGTTGATTCCACTAATTTTACCTGCCTTGCACTAATTAGAAAATCCAGCAAGCTTGAGTAAAATCCAGAGAAGTAGTTTTGCTTGCTGAACCTGGAATGTCCACCTCTGATTATTTGGCTTGTGGTTCAACACCCTCTCAACACAAAATGTTAAAGTGTCAGAGAATGAGCGCGGTCTCATGTGTGCTGTGTCTTAACAGCACTTGAAGAGGTCTGTGTCTCTGGCCCTTTTTTTCACAAACCTTCCTTTTCCCAATCATACCTTCAGTCTGACACACAGATGCTGGTTGCTATAGCAATCAAACTGCCATCAAAAGGGGAGACGTGCCCCCAATCACAGAAAATGGCTTTGTGTAAAGAATTCCTCATTTCTAACCAACACTGCCTGAACTCTCAAACAAACACTCACATTTACCCTTTTCCTTACTTGCCTTTACAGTCTCCAATGCGAAAGAGAAGCAAAGGTAACCCAGTGATGCATTTTTTTTTATTGCAGGACTGTGGCGGGAACAAGACAGGAAGCAGGGGGACGAAGTCAACAAACCAAATGCACAAAGCTGACCCAGGTTGGGAGGTTAATGAGCATTGGCATATGAGTCAGGGTGGGGCAAACATAGAACTGTGCAGGACTTGCTATCTGTTCAAGTTGGATGACAGCGTTAACTCTATTATGAGTTGGATGACAGCGTTAACTCTATTATGAGTTGGATGACAGCGTTAACTCTATTATGAGTTGAAGTGGTGTAAGATATGTTCTTTTTTTGTATTCGTCTTGAATGTAAAAAAAGAAAGTAACGATAATGCTTAGCAGGTGCATTTTTTGTATGCAAAAAAAAGTCCTTCTTTGGGTTTCATCTAGATGGTTGTAGATGATCTACACATCAGATCAACACATGTCTTATACATCTGTGCCATATCAGTGCAGTGGAAATGGTTCTTCATCATATACCCATGTTAGTCGCTCAGTCATCAGCCTGGCTGGGATTCTCCCATACATGGTTCCCATCTCCGAGACTTAGAGCGATAGACTTCAAGATCACCACATCTTTGTGCTTAATTTCATATTCCATAGCGCACCTGCCGAAGCCTAAAAGCAGTGATTTAAGCCGCGCTGCAGCCCTGTAACTAGAGCTCGTTTGGCTGTAGAAGAGATGGAACATGAAAAGCTCTTAAAGGAGTATAAAAGGGTCCACAACAGTCTTTATCACATCTTTGCTTTACCACTTAAGGCACTTAATGATATGCCTGTTTCTGTCTATGAAGAGGTTGGTACCAAGGCCTGAACTCTGCACTCTAACCTCCACTGTGGCATGATGGCTGTCCTTTACGGTCAAAGTGTCATTTTGGCAAATTTGATACAACATATGCAAGACAAGTGTCCAGTGTCCAAAGCAGTGCATATAGGGTTTTTTTGTTTGTTTTTGGTAGTTCAATTATTTGATTTTTTTTAATTGACGAGTAAAAAAACCGAAGTAGAAATGCTTTACTGTCTGAAGCTTTTCCTATGCATCAATAAATATGCAACAATAAATATGAGCCAACACAGTTTCAGCAGCTGAGGCCAAGCTAGTCCACTTAACCCAAGCCTCTCAACACATCTTAATATACTAATGTGAATCCAATCTGTCCTATTGCACCTGTTGCAACCTCCAAACATTCATCAACCTTTGCCCAGGAATTGATTGGTAATTCATGGTACTTGGTACTAGCTTGCTAAATCTATCAGTTTGGTTTGATTCCTGCTGGAAACATTTTGCTACCTATGATCAAATTACGCTTTAATTTAAAAACACAATACATTAAATTTGCAAGGATGTGGTGTCATTGAAAAAGTCTTGACACCCAGATTACAATAAAATCCACATACTGTGGTTCATAAAGATGAAGATTGTAGGCCAGCATACAATCTCTCTGAAACACTGCAATTATAGCCACCATTTAACAAACCATTGTGCAGATGTGGAAGCCCATTTCAAATGCAGACCTGTTAGCTGTGTTAATCCTGCTAGCAAGGCTAGCCATGTGTAACACACATTTACAGTGAACTGCAGGTCTTTCAACTGCTAATGTCATGTTTGAAATCTCACCTGCTCTCAAGACTGAACACTGAATCACTAACGCCAGCGTTGTTTGTTCAGACTGCGCTGTTTTAGAGATATGTATTCTGTACTGGAATCAGAAACATCTTGAGTTGTTATAGATCTACAACAGGAACATTGGCAGGTGTGTAACTGGATTGCATGTTTTAAATTCCACCTGCTGGTTATGTGAAGCATGCCACTTAACCCTGTCTCCATTCTCACTAAAGAAAAACAGTGGAGGCCGATTAATAATAGCTAGTAGGAGATTAGATGTTAGTCCCATTTGAGAAGAACTGCTTCTGTTGTCCATTCAATACTTGATACCTCTACACACAGGGCTGGGTGAAGTAACACCTTGCTGCTTTGGTCCAGACTTTAAAGCATGAGATTCAAGAAGGGTGTTCATCAGCTCTCTGCACTCTGCAGGTCTGTTTAGTATACAGTGTATGACTGTTTGTGTCTTTGTGTGAACAAACGGGAGTTAATTGTTATTTGGGGAAGGGCCAATCCTTTTATGAATGGTTCCTTCTGCTCTAGACATGGGTGGACTTACAATCAGAGATGAATCAACTCCATCAGCCTTGAGAAACATATTCTCATGACATGCCCATAGGTTTTTCTCCCATCACTCCGGAGAGGATAATACCCTCATACAGGGGACTGGACCAGGTCTTTAGGCACATGTGCACACAGTACAGCTATGAAGCAAAATATGCAAAGAACCAACTTTTACACAGCTTATCATCCTGGTCTGAAGGGTTATCATCTCACACTAGGGATGACCCAAACCACCCCAATCATTTGTTTATCCCTGTAAAACCAAAAAACACTTTGTGTTTTAGCAGGTCTTCCTCTCACATCAGTGGCGTCTTAATTGACAGACGGTTTTCAACATCTGCTGTTGATCACTCCATTACTGAGTGCGATGGATGCTTCAGTCAGCAGAGCCTCACACCGAAGATGCAGAGGACCAGTGTGACTGCACATCTGGCCGCTTTGGACGTGGACGAATGTCAGAATCTCCACATGCAGGTCAGTACATGCCTTTGCCTGCTGACTGACAAATCCGAAATTCTGTCAAACTTGATGACTTTCTTCGAACAATGGAAAATGTGAGCTACGGTTTCATCTATACTACATTTTAGGCTCTTGCATTCAAGGGATTTCTTAACATCTGGCGTCCAGAGTAATTTGTAGTTGCAATTAACATATACATTATATTGTATATGATATTACATAGTATGCTTTACTGTAATTACTCTAACAGTGTGTTTTTGATGTTTTCATTAATGCCCCAGGCTTCAAAGAGCCTCAAAGAGTTCAGCACACATGTGATGTAAAGAATGGAATCCTTATATTTCTCCAGCCGTCACCTTGATGGAGCTCCTGAAGTTCCTTCTGTACAATAGGTAACGACGTCGAGGTCACGGGTTTGAATCCTAGGAAGCACATATTGAGAAATACATAAGTTGTTCTGCATGAGAACATCTGCTAAATGCTGTGAATATAATGATACCAATGAGTTGTGGTTATGTTCATGTCAGGTGAGGATATGTTAGGAAGGTGTGGTGTGGACGTAATGTCAGCTACTTCGGAAAAAGCCTGAATGATGCTTTGCGATTTGCACTGTAGTTTAAACCCCAGAACTAGAGGATTTTTGCTTAGCTCTGTGTGACTTCAATACTGACTCCAAAAAAACAATAAAACAAACAAACAAACAAACACAGGGCAACACATTTCATAACAATGGTTGACCAAGCGTGATCAACATGTCACTTTTAAGAAGAACCACCCCTTAATTAAGTCCAGAAGTCTTCAATGTTGTCAGGTCAATCACATTACAAACCCCACAGAAAGTTCCCACTAATGGCTCTGGAATTTGGTTAGAGTAGGTCCAACAAGGCCTTAGATATTTTCCCAGTGTGTTCTACTTAACATAGACAGTAAGAGAACCTCTTCTTATGTCTGGGTCAATAGGAACCCAGTGAACTCTTTCTGGAGTCCCTTAAACGGCTGCACAGCTCTGATGCTTCGCTCCAACTTTTTGTATGGATCAAAAATAATCTTTTAATCTGTGTGAACAGGTTCCAGTATGTGCCATGTTGTCAAAGAATAGAGATTTGCGAATGTTGACAGAGTTGCTTATACCATTAAGAAAAAAAATGCACAATGACTGCCAAAACCCTGGATTAATAGGAGAATTTAATGAAAATTAAGCATGTGGTGGTTTATAGTCATGCAATATATAGATGCACCATAGGAGGGATGTTAATCCTAATCAGTTGTTAAAAGTCCAGTTTTTTACTGATTCCAGTCTGTGTCAAAATAATAATTAATTATTATTACTGTAATTATAAATTGTATTACACAGACACAAAAGCATATTAAAAAAAGAATGAAATGTAAACATGCAAACATTCACCATATAGGGACAATACATACAAAAAGTAACACACTAATGCATGAAGTAGGTGCTACATCAGCTTGAAGAGGCTTCTTGTGGGGGTTTTTTTTCTAGAATCTTCTGTGCAGTAAACATGACATGACGGACAATCCTACCATGAGCCAGAATGCACTTGCTGCAAAGGAACTTTTGGCACTTTCCAAGTTATTTTAACTTAATTGTTTTTAATTCTCAATATTCACTAGAGATTAGGCTTTTTTAATTGGCTCTAGAATGTGAAGGTTACTGCTTAATTGCAAAATTGCAGGGCCTAGTGAAATCGAGATTTTCCCCTTCACTTTCTCACACACCTACGCTACAGTCATGTACATGAAGATTGACTAGAAAAACATAACATGAAAATGTGCATTATTATTCTGTAGTATTATGGAAAGCTGCTAATAACTGCATTAATCTGTGTGAAAGCCCACTAGACCACTGAAGAGGAGGATTGTTATAGGCAGTTGACAATAAGCTCCAACGGATTAGCAAGATCAGTCCAAATACCCTCATTTTCTTACAGAAATGAGAGGTTATTGGTTTGAGTGTGCAGAGAAGGATGGAGGTAATCATCCCAAAGTGGAATTTTGCTGTGAGAAGATCCCCACTCTCCTAATCCCAAACTTTACAACATTGTAAAATTCCTAAAAGAAATTCCTGCAGAGATAAGGCAGTTTGTATGCTGTTGGAGCCAGTGAGCCTTTGGTTTCATTATCGTTTGGACTTAGACTCTAATCCCCATGAGTGGATACTCCATGGCAGTGTGTCCACCCCAACCCCCCCCCCCCCCCACCCCACACACACACACACCTCCACCCCACTCTCTTCGTGTCAATTTCTCTGTCTCACACAGCATTTCCACAGCGCACATTCAAATCAGAATCTCTCACCACTGGTTGACAGTGCCACTGTTTAAAGGAACGCTCCAGAGTTCAACTTTTGTTCTTTTATTAGAGTTGCAGATGGTGTAAAATTACCTCTCAGACATTTCCAGGGCGTGGAATCATTTTAGGATTGCAAAAGGTTTTTATATGTTGCTGTATAGTAAACTGTTGATTTATTCATTTTATTTTGTGGCCTGACAAAGTCAGTGAGTGTTAATATATATTATAATGTCCCTGGGACTGCTGTACTGCTCCTTGTGTGATTGAGTGTTATGGGTAGTGATGTGTTTCTGCAGGTCCTTGCATGTTAAAGTCTCCGTGAACATTCAGCTTTCATCTTCCTCTATACCCCAGTTCAAATAAATACAGATTTGCTTTATATGGCTATAAGAGTTGCTACTATAACTAAGGGGTCGAACAACCAGCAGCATACAACTATAACTGGAGCTATAAAGAGCCATTTATCATTTTATCTTGGGCAAGTACATCAAAATAATTTACAAAGCTACTTAAGTGTGTATTTAAGCTGTGTCTTAGGCGTATGCTTATAAACAACCATTCCTTGCATCCATATTCATGTCCCATGTAAGCCTGCAAGGTTATTTTTCATCTATAATTCTAAAACCAAGGACTTGACAAAGAAAATGTGTAAAAAGAATTTGAAAGATTATGAATACTGAAAGGAAATCTGTTTTTGTGTGGTTTAGCACTGGCATATTCATTTCATAAAATAAATATAATTTGAAAAATGTGGAAAAACTTACTTAATGGCCACTTTTTTAGAGAGAGTCATCTAGCAGCCCTTCTTTGGCCTTCAGAACTGTAGTAATTTGTAGTGGAATAAATTCTACTAGGCATTGAAATCATTCTGCAGGAATCTTGGACCATGCAGATAGAACATCTTCTCACAGTTGCCACAAATTAGATGGAGGCTCTGACAAACTGAACAAATTGTTCTACCTCATCCCAGAGATGCTCTGTAGGATTAAGATCTGGGGACCTTGAAGGTCAAGGAAACAAGAAAAGCTGCCCGCCATGTTCCTGGACCGTATCCATGTCTACGTGACCCTCGTGGCATTTCTGCCGTATGGTAAACAGATGCCATCAAGGGATGAGCTTGATCGTCCAAACGTCCGTCCACAGATGTCCGAGGACCCCACACCATTACCCCACCTCTTCCAGCCTGACCTGTTGATACCTGACAGGAAGGGACCCCACACCATTACCCCACCTCTTCCAGCCTGACCTGTTGATACCTGACAGGAAGGGCTCATCGATTCATGTTGGTGCAGCAGAAATCTGGATTCATCTGACCAGGCGCTGTCTTTCCACTGCTCCTGTTTTTGGAGTCTCAGCAACGGCAGACAAGCCAGCCGTCTGCCGCCGTCACCCGTCTGTGCTAAGGAGCTGCCAGTTGTGCATTCAGACATGTTAGTTGGAGCGCCTGCATTGTGTTCAGTCGCAGTGTGCTTGACTGCACCGCCTGGTTGTCAAAACCCTTCTTGACAATCCTCCTCCGACCTCTTTTGTGAACGAGTTGTTTACATCCACAGGATCCCTTTTTGCTGGATGTTTTTATTTTCCTGGATTGCACCATTCTAGGTGTTCTCCTGACACCGATGCGTCAAAAGCCCACAAGGTCAGCATTTTATGTTCATCATGCCTCATTCAAAGTCAAGTCAGATTGCTCGAGTTTCCCATTCTAACGTGGAGCACAGGAGCTGAACCATAGGAGACTTGCTCACCTGATTTTATGCTGCGCTCCAGGGTCACGTTTTTTTAAAGGGAAGCTCCAGGCAGGAAAGGGCAGGTGTCTCTAACACAGCTATCGTTCAGTGTACATCTGTATGCAGGTTTAAGAACAGCCGTGATATCTCTGATTACAAGGGCCATAAGCAGCCATAACCTCTGCTAACAAAGATCTGCTAACAATTTTCTATTTTTTTTTTTTTTTTCAGTTAAAATATTAAACTCAAAATCATGTTATTGAGATCATCAAATAATTAAAGACAACAGCAGTGAAGCCTGTGACAGATTTTGTTAACTAAGAGGGGAACAGAAAATGACATTTGTTCTGATCAATTGCTGATAGAAAATCCCTTTTCTTGCTTAAAATGTGATTAAAGCACTAAAGGCCTCAGAAGCCGTTTGTGTGAACGCACATTTATAATCTTGACGTTAGCCGCACCCGCGGTCTGCAGGGGTGTGGGATAAGATAACAGCAGCAGTAAATCAGGCTAGTGGTTGCCGCGGTGAATGACTACAGGATCCGCCCTTTTTGCCCTCGGTGCTCCCTGCTCTCCAGTGTGGGCGGAGTTATCCTTTGTCCAGGCCCCTACACTGCCAGTGGCTCACTTCAGCCAGTGACAGGACAAGGCTGACCATCAGTCCCCGCCCCCTTGTGCGAGCTCTGCAGCCTTACAGCCTGGCCGCCCGCAATCGCAACCTCTCCATGCTTTATGGGGGTGTTGCCATGGAAATGGCAGGTCCTTCTCCAAGGTATTCCTTGCTGATGTATGTTCAGATTCTCGTGTCGATGGGTTTGCTGCGCATGTTGGGGGAGGGTGTGATTTTACAAACTTAAAACGATGTTCTCGGCCCTGTTCATGCAAAGGTGGCACACCGGGTGTGGTGAGAGCAGCCTCACGCCACGCGGTGGACGCTGAGGAAAGGTTGGTGTCGTTTGAACTGTATCCGATCCAGTAAACATCTCAATCTTTAAAGGTCACTTGTCAAAGCAAGTCAGATGCATGCTAGCTTGATTTCTACACTTACCTGTAGCTCATAACGAATGACTTCCTCTGGCCACAGGAGCACATGTACTTTTGGTTGCTGTGTGGCTTTATTGTCTGTTCAGCATGGGCTCCTGGTAGAAACTGAACCATCCAGTGCCTGATGGAATGTGTCTACATGTAATGACTGCTTTGGGAACACAGGCTAAGTAGTCTGGGGAGTGTTAGCCTGCCTGTTAATGCTGGGATTTGTATGTGTGTGTGTGTTTGTGTGTGTGTTGGAGCTCTTCAGTCTACGTGTCTCTGCACTCACCTGTGGAATCTGGACCCAGGTGACTTTCATCCTCCTCAGACAGCCCCCCCCTCCCCCACAAACCCCGCCCCCAAACCCCGCCCCCTAACCGAGCACTGCAGCAGCTGAACGGCGGAAATACAAACACGTCACTGTTTTCACCCTTTGCGCTGCTCCCCGTCCCGGCCTGGATGACGTCCACTTTAGCTCGTCCCTCGTTTGAAGAGAGCAGGAGAACAGGAGGACTTATTGGACAGTTATTGTGTGCGTCTTCAGGAAGCCCACTATATGTTAAATTCACTATAATCCTGTCCTGACTGCAGTTGTAATCTCACTGATCAAACACAGTCAACTTTAAACACACAATCTGGATTTTCATCCCTAGAACTAAGCTAGAATCCAGAAGAAAGAACTGAAGAACTGTCGTCTGTCTCTCTCTCTTTCTCTCTTTCTATATATATATATATATATATATATATATATATATATATATATATATATATATATATATATATATATTTATGTGCACAGGAGGCTGTGGGTAAGCGTAGCGCATTAGATTAATTCAAACCCTTCGCCTTTTGTGGGACTCAACAAAAGTGGCGGCGGCGGCGGTGGGGTTTGGCCCAGCGCGGAGGGTGATGACAGACGGGTTTTTCGGCAGTGTTTGCCCAGGTGTCGGGCCCTGCGACCGCCCAGCCAAGGCAGCTCTGCCTCTTAAAGCCATGCCGACATTGGCCTTTATGCTCCTGCTATCTACCCCCCTCACCCCCACACACACACACACACACACACACACACACAAAGCCATGGAGAGATTGATTCAGGAAAGGCATCAAAAAACACGCCCGCCGGAACGACAGCCGTGAGGGTTTCGCAAAAAAAACCGCTTCGGAAGCGGCGGCCATTATCGGCACTCCTCCTTTTGGCTGCGCGGGGTTTGCATAAGCTCTCCAAACAAAATCCATTTCAGGGCTGAGAGATTAGAGCTGAATAGACATGAAATATGTATACGTATCAGATCACAAAGCGCTGTGCAAACGCGGCCCTCCGAACGCCGCGGTCGCCGCGCTGGACTCGCATCCTGTTTATGGAGCGTGCGCATGCTCTAACTGGCCAGCTCCAGGCCCGCGCACACTCCAAAGCCCCATTAATCATCGCACGTACAATTTGCCCCGTACAACGGATTTAAGTTTTATTGCGCGAGAATAAAGTGCAGAATTGCTCAGATGCCTGATGAAGAAGAAGAAGAAAAGACTTACCTGGGGCACATGGCAGGGTTTGGCTCACTGTGCACCAGAATGTATTTTATTAAAGGAGACTTACACAGGAGTAGATCAGACATTTTGTTAAACATTTTGTATTTGTTTAAAAATCCATGTTATGGAGAAATTAGTTTGGTAATTTACAGAAGACTTTGACTTCAGGCTCATAGAGGGCGGGGCGAAGCTGGGCTCCAGGCTCAGAGAGGGCGGGGCGAAGCTGGGCTCCAGGCTCAGAGAGGGCGGGGCGAAGCTGGGCTCCAGGCTCAGAGAGGGCGGGGCCAAGCTGGGCTCCAGGCTCATAGAGGGCGGGGCCAAGATGGGCTCTAGGGTTGTCAGTTAACGCACCGGGTTTTGTCTCGAGCTGGGGTTTGTATTGGTGTAGCAGACGGCGGCGAGTGGAGGTCACCTCCACCCACAGCTTGGGTTAAGACAGTCTACTGCCCCTATTACAGATAATCTGCTGTTTGACTGCTGCTATCACAATGCAATTTGCATTGAGACGAATGACTGTAGGGGAAGTTATTGTGAATGGCATAGAATTTTCTGGATGTTCCTCTTTTCCACAAATTTTCCATGTGGGGTCATGAACTTGCTTTTTATTTTTTTTTACTCTCTCATGATTGGAAGATAGGAGACACGCTCACACACTATTAGACATGCAAGCCTTACATACAACACACACACATTCATACGCACACATACACAGGAAGATCGGAGATATGCAGACATACTCCTATTAGGCATTCAAGCCTTACATTCATAATACATGCACATGTCCGCACACACATACAAATACACACACACACACACACACACACACAGATTGCCCACTTTTCACGGAGACTAAACAGCTCCAGTAGCAGGCGTTTCCTATTGGCTATGGGAGTGTGCGTCCTGACCTCACCCAATCTGCCAACACTTATGCAGCCATCGTCTCCGCACGCGTACGAAACTCATCGCAGATCTACCCGCCCTGCCGTTGCCTTGCTCACCGGACAGGTGGACCACGAGTGAAGCAAAGGTGGCAACAGAAGCCTGTCACACAGGCAGAGAGGCACTTCACTCGGAAAGAGGCGCAGAAACGATTCGAGTGAGGCATTTTCCCCCATTTTTCCCCCCATTTGCCCTCTCCTTCCTTCTCACTGTGTCCCCCTGCGTTGCAAGACCCCAACCCTCTCTCAGTCTTTCTCTTTCCTTTGCTCTCTCCCTCTCTCTCTTTCTTTCTCTAAGAGCTGCCTGGATGATTCATCGCTGCGCTCTGTCAGAAGCGCTTTCCACAACATGACGTGAACAATGCAGCCGTGATTGCGCGGCAGTGGAGGCCGTGATTGGGAGATAGGAGAAGAGTTCTGCTTGGCTGAAGCAATTTCCTCAGCGCTGCCCACATGCCTACTGCAACCCCCAGACATCCCAGCCTCTCACAGCTACAGCAGTCCACGCCACCTCTACCCTACCTCCACTAGGAAGAAAGATCGACCTCCGAGGTGACTCCGAGGAAGTCATGGTTGGCCACTCTGTATCACTCTGGGCAGATCATGGGCGGACATTCAGTAACACCGTGGACCGCTACACCCAGACTACACCTAGATATCTCTCCATCTCAAATTGGTTCATAGAATCAAAAGCAGTTTCAACGAAAGTGAGAAAATTAACAACGGACTTCATAGAATCTGCAGAGGAACAGTGTACAGGCTTTTTACATAGTAATATGTGAACATAGTAATATATGAATTTTAATGTAGTGTCTGCCTCTCTCTCTCCCCCTCTGGGCTAGTTCTTAAGGTCACCTGCATGATAAATGCCTCGCATCACCTCTTCAGCTTCTAATTGACATTCAAGGCATACAGAGGTTCATACAGAGGTTCACGATGGGTCTGGGGCCCATGAACCGTCCCTGTGCCAGCCGAGCAAGGTGTGGGTCTGCCGCACACGTCGCCCTCTCCTCACCCCAAGATCACAGCCGTGGAAGATGTTCGGCTCACCGTACTCATCGCATAATGGCCCGTGCTCGCTAAATAAGTAGCCGTGTCTTATCAGCTTATATTAATTACACACACAGGCAGCACTTTCATCGTTCTGTAAACGCCCCGACATGGCGGATTGTTATTTTGGGTGTTGCAGATTTCAGAAGGAATCATTTGAGCATCAGCGTCACGTGTTCGTTTGTAATGTGGTGATAAATTCCATTGAGCATTTTTACCTCTAGGCCTCAAAAAATAATCATTTTCAAAATTGGTATGCAAAATTGGTACCACTTGTAAAACATCCGTGCCTGTACGAGGAGCTCCGGGTGGTGACGTTATTAGCGTGGATGAGTTGTGGAAGTCGGCGTGCGGGACGTGACGGCAGGAGGAAAACCGCACCTGTGGCTGCAGGACGTTCCCGCCACCTGTTACCTTCCTGCTGGATGTTTTGGGGAACTCAAACCTTCCCTCTCCTCCCTCGACCTCCCAGAGACGGGGGGGGTGACACTCTGCTCTGCACTCCTGGCTCTGTCCTTCTTCCGACACGCTTCTTGTTCACGTCGCCTATCATACAGTAGCATCGCTCTGCGGAGCCCGTCTCTGACGCGAGCATATAGACAAGGGGGCGAATCCGTGCCAAAGTAACAGCCGCAATTTCCTCCCTGCTGCTGGAGTGTGAGCAGTGCCAAATACGCCTCGGGGAGGGGAAAGAGACGTCTGCTCTTAAGCATGAACTTTGAACTGAGCATGCTGCGATACACACCTGCATCTGCACAGACATGTACACATATAAAAACACACATACACGGACAAACATACACAAAGTATTCGCACACAAGCATGATTTTGCCTCACTGATCACAGATTTACAGGTTGCCCTGAGAGGTCATGTGACAGCCCACAGTGTAAATCCCCCCCACCCCTCCCCACAAAGGACAAATCCTGCCAAGATGTGAGTATGTCTGGAGGATGTGAATAGTTTCGCACCTTTCCAAAAAGATAAGCTAGGACCTGTGGTGTCATAGCGACGCACGTCAGCCTGTCGACCCGCTGATCAAACGCGCAGCGCGGAGGACGAGCTCCGAGCCTGCGCAGACGCAGACAGGCTGCGAGCACGGGGCGCTAGCACATTCGTGATTTAGCGCACGGTTCCCTTTCCTGCCGGGAAACTGGATGAAAGGTAAATAGAGAGATGCACCCCCCCGGCCAATTGAATGAAACGTTTGGCCGGCGTCCCCGTCCATCAATTTCTGTAATGTAATTGCAGCAGACAACAAGGGGGGAGAGACACGGAGGAAGAGAGCATGCAGAGTAGACCAGAGGCCCGAGACCACGGACACTCACTGTTCCGTCACCCTCGAATCGACCCAATACGACTTTATGACTGAAAAGAAAAGACAAACACCAGAGCTGCTACAGTAACAGGACTGTGCTCTGCTGAACGCCGTCATCATTTGGCATGATTAGATAATGAGAGAGAAACACGGTGACTCTGCGTTTCTGCCCACTCTCGTTTCCCCACAGAGAGCACAAATAGCCCAACCCGTCGCGAATGTACGTACAGTAATTTGCACCGCTGGGTTTTAAAAGTCAGACCAAGGAATGACATCATACATTATATCATTCCAAGGACTCTTAATCTCTCTGTTTCCCTCACTCACTTTCTCTCATATACTTTCTTTCTGTCCCTCTCTTTCGGTTCCTTTCTTCTACCGACTCCCATTTTACCAGGAGTTTTTACAGTATCAAACTGATGTTTTTCACTATACCCCCAGAAAGAACACAAATAAAGGAGTCTCTGTGCTGGCAACCGAAACAGAAGATGCCACATGAATGCTAAGGTTGGATCTTCTTTGGGATGCGATCAGGAGGCCATCTGTGAAGAGCTACTCATGGTACATGTAGGACTCCAGTGACTCCACAGTCTACTGAGGATATCAAAGAAAACCAGGAACCAAAACGCTAGTTTGGTCAAAAACTAATGACAGATTTATGAGAGCTTTCAGTTTCATCATCTGTCCTTAAAGGGAATCAAATTCTCAAAACGTGATATCTATGGCAACTTTCCCCTCTAAAGGGGCTCAACCTATTTGCACCTTTGATAGAAAAACAGAACACTACCCTCTCATGCATCCTAACACGCACTTAATTGTCAGACGTTAGATTGAGCCAGCACTTCCTGTGTTTAAAATCCCATAAAAAGTGACGATGAACTCATTTCCACTGAACTTCAGAGCTCCGCCATCCCGCCAGTCTACCGAACTCAGCAAAGCCACAAGAAAGCCTGGCTGGCCGTGCTCTGTTGCCGAGCCTGTAATTCCGCCGGATACCTGTGCATTACGGCTGCTTGGAAATCACATCAAACGCAGATTAAAGTGCAGAAGAGGAGGCATGGGTCCATAAGGCTCAGAGCTTAACTCCGCCCCCACTGGACACACCTATCGGGCACACCCTTCCAGCGTTCCTACTGGGCATGTTTTGTTTGGAAAGACTTAAGTAGAAAAATACAGTTATATTACGTAAGTACATTAAGCATATTCAGTCTTAATGGGTCTATCTGTAGTCATGTATATGATATGATATGATATGATATGATATGATATGATATGATATGATATGATATGATGTTATCAACCAGAAGGTCCACTGGGCATGTAGGTATCTCACCTGTTTTGTATATTTATCTCAGGAAAGAAGGTGAATTCGGGATAATCAGCTAAATGTGGTCCAGGAGGGGAACAGGAGCTTTGATCTGGTGTTACCATGTGTACAGTCTCCCTTGGGAACAGCAGCATCACAGCGTTACCAAGGATCTCTTTCACAGCATTAGAAAATCCACTTGCAGAACCGAACTGCGCAAACATTTCTTGAGCATTTTGGTCATTAAGTCCTGCCATTTTCAGGGCCCCACTGCCTCGCGTCGTTCTACCGCTGGGGAGAGAAAAGTCCGGAAATGCCGCACGCATTCTTGCGCTCCTTCTTTTCTTCCCGTCCATCTCTTTCTTCTCCCTGTGGCTCTTCGCTTGCTCATTTTGTGTGTTCGGAGGAGGAAAGGCTTAGCAGAGCCACTGGTCCGTCCTCACGTCCTTCTCTCTGCTCTGAAGCGCGACAGGCTTCCAGAACATCTTTGTTGCCCTGACCCCGGTAGAGACGAGGACAGCCTTGGTGACAGCCATGTGACTCCAGAGGTCGCCGTGCAGACGGCCGTGGAGATCAGCCATTAGCGGCTAGAGGAACACAGGGACACTCCATACAAGGTGATGTGCAGGTGTCAACAGTATCGTTTCGCAAAATTGGTGAGCTTGAAGGCGGAGGATGTTTGTAGTGTGTGCGGTGTGTGTGTGTGTGTGTGGTGTGTGTGTGTGTGTGAATTTGGCCCAGGATTAGACAGAAGTGTGAGAACAGGTCAGCATGTGGCCATGCAGAGTAGTGTGTGGTATTTCAGAGAGCAGCAACACGTGCGTCAGTCCTGTGCTCTGACGCTCTGAGGTCCGTCCCCACAAGCCATGTCTCCCACACGTCTTGTTCATCAGCACTGGGACGTGAGCGTGTCCACTCCATACACACACACACACACACATACACATCACACACAGCAACAGGAGTACACCTTACCCTGTCACACATGTCCCCAGAGGTCGAGATGCTTCCTCGATGTGAGCACTACTGTGGTGACCCAACTTTGATTGGCACTGCCGGCTAATTCTACATGAGAGAGAGAGAGAGATAGAGACAGAGAGGGAGATGGAGAGAAAGAGGGAGAAAGACAGAGAGTGGGTGAGGGAGAGAGGAAGAGGGACAGAGGGGAAAAGAAAGGGATGGAGAGAGGGAGAGAAAAAGAGGAAGAGAGGGAAATGGAGAGGGAGCGAGAGAGAGGGAGAGAGGTGAGAGAGAGAGGGAGAGAGAGGGGAGAGAGAGAGGGAGAGAGGGGAGAGAGAGAGGGAGAGAGAGAACACAAACAGATTAACATTTTTGCTGGCTGCTTTTGAAATGCCCTCCTGACCCACCCGGAATTAGGATTTATAATTGTGGTGTTGGCTGAACTATTAGCAAAATGCATCCACAGGGACATGCGCACACATACACACACACACATAGACACACACAGAGCATGGTAGAGGTGTCAGTGATAACACTCGTAAAACACTCATGTAGGAGTGTGTGTGTGTGTGTGTGTGATGTGGTCTATTCATATTCAGGCTTAACCCTTAATAACGTCACACCAGATCCCTGGTGGTTCAACTCCTTCCAGCCATGTGAAGGTTGATGGCCTGAGACAGACACATTTTTTTTTAGAACTCTTGTAAATATGAGAGATTTTATAATATGCAGTTTATGTTAATGCAGCGGTGAATGTTACAGTAATCATTAGTTTATGTAAATGCAGCGGTGAATGTTACAGTTATCATAAGTTTATATTAATGCAGCGGTAAATGTTACAGTAATCATTAGTTTATGTAAATGCAGTGGTGAATGTTACAGTAATCATTAGTTTATGTAAATGCAGTAGTGAAAGTTACAGTAATCATTAGTTTATGTTAATGCAGCAGTGAAAGTTACAGTAATCATTAGTTTATGTTACTGTAATGCAGCATTAAATGTTACAGTAATATTTGTTATGTAAATGCAGCGGTAACTGTTACAGTAATCATTAGTTTATGATAATGCAGTAGTAAATGTTACAGTAATCATTAGTTTATGTAAATGCAGCGGTAACTGTTACAGTAATCATTAGTTTATGATAATGCAGTGGTAACTGTTACAGTAATCATTAGTTTATGTAAATGCAGCGGTAACTGTTACAGTAATCATTAGTTTATGTAAATGCAGCGGTAACTGTTACAGTAATCATTAGTTTATGATAATGCAGCGGTAAATGTTACAGTAATCATTAGTTTATGTAAATGCAGCGGTAACTGTTACAGTAATCATTAGTTTATGTAAATGCAGCGGTAACTGTTACAGTAATCATTAGTTTATGTAAATGCAGCGGTAACTGTTACAGTAATCATTAGTTTATGTAAATGCAGCGGTAACTGTTACAGTAATCATTAGTTTATGATAATGCAGTGGTAAATGTTTCAGTAATCATTAGTTTATGTAAATGCAGCGGTAACTGTTACAGTAATCATTAGTTTATGTAAATGCAGCGGTAACTGTTACAGTAATCATTAGTTTATGTAAATGCAGTAGTGAATGTTACAGTAATCATTAGTTTATGTTAATGCAGTGGTAACTGTTACAGTAATCATTAGTTTATGTAAATGCAGCGGTAACTGTTACAGTAATCATTAGTTTATGATAATGCAGTGGTAAATGTTTCAGTAATCATTAGTTTATGATAATGCAGTGGTAAATGTTTCAGTAATCAATAGTTTTAATACAGTTTTTTGCAGATGCTAAGACTCAATTTCTGAAAGTTTGTCTCTTTTTGTCAAAACTTTACACACAGCAGCCAATGCTACACATACTACATCAGGCAACATCTCACACTTTTGTAACAAAACACTTCAACCAAAACCCTTGCAACTCTTGTCAAAACCATATTATTGCATCCAAACTCTACACACAAATATCAGTTGATTAGCCTTTTCCAAATGACAACTATACACTGATGTTTGAGTGTTCAGTTTTTGTAGTCTGCTGTAAAGGTCTGTCAGAGGTTTCATGTATACATGAATATTCGCAAATATAGAGGTTATTTCTGCATATTCAGTACATTTACACCATGAAGTAAAACACAATTACAGGGAGGTTTTTTTGGTTTTGCATGAACACTACAGCAACACATGCTGTATGTACTGTAAACACACGAACGACAAAAAACAACAAAAAAAGAAAAACAAAAAGACAAAATAGCCTCAAGCTTCCTCCATCGCCTGCTGAATGGATTTGTGTCGGTGTAGTTGGCGACCACCTCCATGCCAAAAAGAGCTCAACAGCGATGGAGAGTCTGGTGGAGGTGAAGCACAACAAATCGTGACTGTTCGGTGAACCAGTTTGTACTTGAGCAGCACGGTGCAAACTTATGTTGTCCCAGACGACAACGAACCCGGACTGTTCTGGTTCATCCCCCTAGTGATGGAGAATGAGCATGTTGTGCTCTGTGTTGAGTGAGGAAGGTGATGATGTGCACAGTGTTGTAAGGACCAAGGGTGGCATGATGATGAACACCACCATTCTGGCAAATGGCTGCACACATTGTGTAATGCTGCCATGATGCCAGGGTCTCTGACAATGGCACGGTGTCCTGTGATGTTCATTACAGTATTGTACAACAGTATGAAATAGGCATAATGTTGTC
>JAGXOD010001390.1:332500-520000 GCA_020368025.1 Brachyhypopomus occidentalis
GATGTTAACATTTCATTTCAGTCACCCTTTGGCTCTTTCTCTCTTTCTTTCTTGCTCTCTCCTTCAGGATTCAACATGTTTGGCCTTATTTTAGAGACTAAGCCCAAAATGTTGCAGCTGATTGCTTGCCAGAGGCTTTGGAACTCGAATAAGACTCTTAAAATAGTTTTGGGATCAGAGAGCTGCTCAGAAATGCTCTGTTCGCCATAATCCCAGCAGAGTAACTGGCCACTTCCTCCAGAAGTTGTGTTCACTAATGGTGCTGAAACATTGAAGGCTTGGAGATCCAAACCCACGAACACTTTTGGGGGCCCCCCTCTGCCTGCCCCCTCGGGTCCAACGTTTCACCTCACATCAAAGTTTCAGCAGGTCCGAAAGACAAATCGCCGCGCTCAACACTACGGTCGCCGAGGCCTCAGGAGCCGCTCGATTTTAATTGGCTCCTCTGTCGGATGTTGTTTCCTGGTGTCCTGTGCTGCTTCACCGAACACGCCGTTTCACCCCTGACCCCTGACCCCTGGAGATGCAGCCGTCCCTGTGTTCCAAACAGACAGACAGTCAGACAGACAGACAGACACACTGAGTCGGAGATGTAGCTCTCTTTAAAGAGTCACACACTAATGCCAGATGCTATGATTCCCTTCTTCCCTTCTTGGGTCTGTCCTCTTATACACCATTTTACAGTAAATACACACAGGAATCTAATGTAATAAACAGGTAATAAGCTCATCACCGTCACTCCACGTCCATTTAATTTCTGTGGCAAATATCACAGACTGTATGTCAGTGTCACTGTAACACAGCAACCTGACTGATGTCATTGGTCAAATTGCTGTATTTAAAAAACTGAATCTTTTAGATGCAATTGAATATGGCACCTGGTCAGCTTTCTCACTCTTTACCGTGTTTATATGCTTAAACTACGTTCAGAAAAGGGACATCTGTGCAGGGCTCTAATTATTCATTGTTGAGTTACCAGTTTAGTAAATGGCTCTAAGTGAGAATCCCCTTTCATACCACGGTCAGATCAGCAGCTAACTGGTCTTCAGGTTCTGCTAAATGTCCTGGTTCTTACAGTCCAGCTACAGGCAGCAAAGAGCAGCTATAGTCTACAAAGCTCAGAGTGAACATCACCCAAAGGGATGCGCCTATCACTGTAGACCGACTGTAGATTATTAGAAACAATAGCATCTCCTTTTCCAGTATCTCATAATAAACTTTGAGTACCTAATAAACTTTGAGTATCTCACAATAAACTCTGAGAGCCTGCAGCAATGATTCCACAGTCTCAAAATCCTGTGGGACAAAAGTAAAGAATCCTCCTTTGTATTTTCAGATGTGTATAAGGGTCTCTTTTGTGTGTGTGTCTGTGTGTGTGTGTGTGTGTGGGTTTATATGCCCTGGCAAAAATGCACTCTGCCCTTCACGGTAGCCGCATACATAGCCAACGCGCCACAGACCAGAAAAATTCAACAGTTTTGTGATTACCGTGCATGAGTCAGCGCGTGCCCTGGAGTTCCCGCGTGGCAGGTGGGTGAGTATTTCCACACCTACCTGTTATTTCTCCTGCAGCGCTGTGGACTCAGGTCTGGACCCGGGCCATAGCCGGCGAGCGGAACCTCAGCGTTCACACGCTGCCCCCTACAAGAGCAGCCCCTGGAAGGACGTGTCTCCATGTGGAAGGGTGTGTCCCTGAGGGAAATTGGGGGACTGCGGTGTCTCGATGTCCATCTAGTCCTACAGTTAACATGTGAGAGCAAGGTGCAATTCCATCGGGTATGTCCTGCACCGCTCGAAGCCTTTTAAGGGTGTCATCTCCGGGGGGCGGTGCTGGGTTGGCTATAACACATACACGTTGCACAGTCGCCATGCGTGACGTGCCTCGGTGTCATTTGACGGTCGGTCATATGTGATCTTGTTGCAGAACGCAGTCCGGGAGTTTCCTGTTTCAACAGACCGCCAAAGAGGTTTGCTGAGTTCACCTGCCTGTTTAAAGTTTCTTTGTCCCATTTGTCCTCTTTTATGCACACGCACCCACACACACACACCCACACACACCTGTTGGTTGTCTGTGTGATCGCGTCCTATGATGTTGCTGTTGTATTGCTTGTTCACAGCTAAACGGGGTCATCCGTTCCCATCCAAAATCTGAATTTCACATCGTACAGAGTCTGAGTGGCACGTACAGATTTGTTTTCCGTCTGCTAAGACAGGCGAGCCCAGCTAGGATCTAACATCCTGCAATTCTGCCACCGAGTTAATTATATCTGCTCTGATTAAAGATTGTGGTGCTGATGATTACATGGGGCAAAACAACTCCTTGCCTTCTTGAGTAACATTTCAGCGCGCAAGGCCCATATTTCCACGGCTGGAACGGGCAGCATCGCAGGTTTCGCGACGTCTAAAGCGCCTAAAAATCTCGTGCGCAGATCAGACATGCGAAAGGGCCCTGTGCGGTCGGTCCTGAGTCTGATCAGCTTGGTTCCATCTCGCTGGTGAAGATCGTAGATTTGCACGTGTGACTGACCTGTATGAAAATGCAACAGCAGAAAAAGATAAAGCGAGATCAAAGCAGGAGAGAAGTGGATGCAAAATACCTCACAGCCTGCATCTCTCTCTGCACTCGGATTCTTTCTCTTGCCTGAAATCACATAAGTAGCTTGTAATGCGCTTGTAAACGGTACATGGACTGACCGTGGTTAGTTTGAAACAGAGCGGACTAAATGGAAAGGGAGCCTCGTTGCGCTCTATAAAGCAGAGTACAAGTCATAAGCCAGCAGTCAGAAAGCACTTGCATAATAAACGTGGGCACCTGAGCAGGAGCTTCGACTGTGTCTCCGACATAGCTGAGATGGAGAAAACAGGAGGAGAGGCCTTACGTCACCAGCAACGACTGGATCAATAGAAGCGATCGACCAGCCTGTTTGTGCGTGTTTGTGTGTGTGTGTGTGTGTGTGCAGGTGTGTGTGTGTGTGTGTGTGTGTGCGTGTTGAGCCTTGGACTCAAACTAATCCCATGCGCTTTTGTTGGTCTGTGTTCTGAAAGAAGAATGGAGAGACAGAACGGTGGGCGGGGGGGGGCATTAAGGGAAGGAAGTGGTTTATATGCAACGAACAGAGAGATGGGGGAAGAGTGACAGGTAAAGACAGAGCCCGGATTCTCAGGAAGACCAAGTGAACACAAGCCAGGTGGGAGAAGGACTGAACACAGGACAGGCAGATGAAGGACTGAACACAGGACAGGCAGATAAAGGACTGAACACAGGACAGGCAGATGAAGGACTGAACACAGGACAGGCAGATGAAGGACTGAACACAGGACAGGCAGATGAAGGACTGAACACAGGACAGGCAGATGAAGGACTGAACACAGGACAGGCAGATGAAGGACTGAACACAGGACAGGCAGATGAAGGACTGAACACAGGACAGGCAGATGAAGGACTGAACACAGGACAGGCAGATGAAGGACTGAACACAGGACAGGCAGATGAAGGATTGAACACAGGACAGGCAGATGAAGGACTGAACACAGGACAGGCAGATGAAGGACTGAACACAGGACAGGCAGATGAAGGACTGAACACAGGACAGGCAGATAAAGGACTGAACACAGGACAGACAGATGGAGGACTGAACACAGGACAGGCAGATGAAGGACTGAACACAGTGCAGGCAGGTGAAGGACTCAACACAGATCAGGCAGGTGAAGGACTCAACACAGTTCAGGCAGGTGAAGGACTCAACACAGTTCAGGCAGGTGAAGGACTCAATAGAAACCAGGCAGGGGAAAGACACAACACAGTCCATGCAGGTGAAGGACTCAGCACAGACCAGGCAGATGAGGAACTAAACACAATCTAGGCAGGTTAATGACTTAACACAAACTAGGCAGGTGAAGAACTCAACTCCGACCAAGCATGTGATGGACTCAATAGAAACCCGGCAGGTGAATGACTCAACACACATCAGGCAGGTGAGGGAAGATAGTGCTGATTACAAACAGGTGAGGAAAAAGAAGTGAGACACTGGAGACGGTGGACAGCGTCGTCTTGTGGTTTTGCGACATGTGCATCTCCAGAAACGGCAGAGCTGAGCTCGCTGGTGCAGTGCTGTCCGCTGTCTAATCCCACACGCGCCATCACCACTCCACCGCCTGCGCACTCCACCAACAACCCACGTTTCTCCACCAACGACCCACGTTTCTTCACAAACAGCCACGTTTCTTCACCAATGACCCACGTTTCTCCACAAACAGCCCACGTTTCTCCACCAACGACCCATGTTTCTCCACAAACAGCCCACGTTTCTCCACCAACGACCCACGTTTCTCCACAAACAGCCCACGTTTCTCCACAAATTACCCACGTTTCTCCACCCACGACCCACGTTTCTTCACAAACAGCCCACGTTTCTCCACAAACGACCCACGTTTCTCCACAAATGACCCACGTTTCTCCACCAACGACCCACGTTTCTTCACAAACAGCCCACGTTTCTCCACAAACAGCCCACGTTTCTCCACAAACGACCCAAGTTTCTCCACAAATGACCCACGTTTCTCATTTACATTTACATTTACGGCATTTAGCAGACGCTCTTATCCAGAGCGACTTACAAAAGTACTATGTGTTCAGTCAGAATATGCATCTCTATCTAGTATAAACAGGTTTAAGTCCAAACTACTTGAGGTCAAGCACTGCCATAAACCGTTGCTAGTGCTGATGCCTAGAAAGAAGACAACAAAATAAGATTAGACACAGTGCAATACCTAGCAAGACTGAAATACCTACAAGACTACATGCAGTATAAGTGCAATACTTAGCAAGTGTTCCTAAAGATAAAGTGCAATTACACTTTATACCAATGCTTCAGTGGATTAGTGCTTATAAGTGCTTTACAAAGTGATGGGTCTTCAGTCTGCGTTTGAAAACCGCGAGAGAGTTCGCTGTTCGGACAGCCAGTGGAAGTTCGTTCCACCATCTGTTGAAGCCAGAGACGAGTGAGAGATGGAGTGCAGGTTACGTCGAGAGAACGACAAGCCTGAAGGAGATGCATTGACAGGGAGAGCAGTAAGGGAGAGTGTGAAAGATAGAAAGTGATGATATGAGCAGTGTATGGGTATTACTGTCATATCCAGCGCTGGGGCCGGTCTGCTGAAGATCAGGTCTAGGGTGTTGCCTGCTCTGTGTGTTGGAGGGGTCTGGTTGAGAGCAAGGTTGAAGGATGAGAGCAGCGGTTCGAGACATGATGACTGCATCTTGTTCGATGGAAGATTGAAGTCACCAAGGAGAATCAATGGGGTTCCATCAATGGGGAAGAGACTCAAAAGAATATCCAACTCGTCTATGAAGTTACCTAGAGGAGAAGGAGCGCGATAAATGACAATTATATGCAGTTTAGAGGGGAAAGATACAGTAACAGCATGATATTCAAAAGAAGAAATAGAGAGATGTGACAATGAAAGTGGAGTGGAGTTCCACTTCCTAGACAAGAGCAAACCTGTGCCACCACCCCTGCCAGTCTGTCTCGGAGAGTGGGACAAGTTAAAGGCAGAGGACAGGGCTGCTGGAGACACAGAGTTCTCAGGAGTGATCCAGGTCTCAGTCAAAGCCAGGAAGTGCAGTGAATGATGAGATGCTAAGGCAGAGATGAATTCTTGCGGTAACGATGGGAACGTCTGACTCTGTGGGTTGAAAGAGGGGGTATTGAAAAACACATGTTTAAAGTGCAGCAGTGTAGTAACTTGACGGTAAAGTAGTAGAGTGAGAGAAAGATCTGCTTGGTGGCTAGTAAGGCCACTCCCAGCGGTTCACACCTTGAGCTAACCTGAAAGCACACCTGAAACTAGTAATAGCAATTAGCTCTAGAACCAGCAAAACAACCTGGTAACAAGCAGTCTAAGCACAAAAGTAAATTGGAAAACTCAAGCCTACCATACCAGTAGAGAAGACAAATCTAATCAGGGCACACTAGCACACTAATTCTAGTAGGGAACATCCCCTCAATATATCTGCTTGGTGGCTAGTAAGGCCACTCCCAGCGGTTCACACCTTGGGCTAACCTGAAACAACACCTGAAACTAGTAATAGCAATTAGCTCTAGAACCAGCAAAACAACCTGGTAACAAGCAGTCTACCTTACCAGTAGAGAAGACAAATCTAATCAGGACACACTAGCACACTGCACACTCCACAAAGGACCCACGTTTCTCCACCAACAATCCACGTTGCAGCATGCAAAGCTGCAGTTTTAAATGCAGCTTAAACAGACTGTTTATGAGAGGTCACATGATCACAGGTTGAAAATAAAGATCATCTTCCCTCCCCTACCTGCTGGGATAGCTGAAACCTTTAACAAACAACATAAAATCATGGGGACATCTCTATGGCAGAAACACTTTAAAGAACATTTGTCTGAAGAAAGCCTGTTTATTCAGCATCATAAAGGGATTTGTAGCATCCATGTTACTTTTGAACGATCAGCTTAAAAACCTGTAAAAGAAAAGCTTACGTTTTCAATATATTCCACACTAAAATGGCCACAGTATATTTTCAGTATATTCCAAACTAAAATGGCCACAGTACATTTTCAATATATTCCACACTAAAATGGCCACAGTATATTTTCAGTATATTCCAAACTAAAATGGCCACAGTACATTTTCAAAATATTCCACACTAAAATGGCCACAGTACATTTTCAGTATATTCCATACTGAAATGGTCAAGGTACATTTTCCTGTGCTGATTCAATTTCCTTTCTTGGATTTCATGGTTCAGTCCTACTTTTATTCCATTAGTCATTACTCCATTGCTTGAGCATCGTCACTTCTCACTGTTATACTTCACTCTGCTACTCATCACTCTGTTATACATCACTCTGTTACTCATCACTCTGTTACCCATCACTCTGTTACCCATCACTCTGTTACTCATCACTCTGTTATGCATCACTCTGTTACCCATCACTCTGTTACTCATCACTCTGTTATACATCACTCTGTTACTCATCACTCTGTTACCCATCACTCTGTTACCCATCACTCTGTTACTCATCACTCTGTTACCCATCACTCTGTTACTCATCACTCTGTTATGCATCACTCTGTTATGCATCACTCTGTTATACATCACTTTGTTACTCATCACTCTGTTATGCATCACTCTGTTATACATCACTCTGTTACTCATCACTCTGTTACCCATCACTCTGTTATACATCACTCTGTTACTCATCACTCTGTTATGCATCACTCTGTTATACATCACTCTGTTACTCATCACTCTGTTACCCATCACTCTGTTACTCATCACTCTGTTACCCATCACTCTGTTACTCTGTTATACATCACTCTGTTACTCATCACTCTGTTATGCATCACTCTGTTACCCATCACTCTGTTACTCATCACTCTGTTACCCATCACTCTGTTATACATCACTCTGTTACTCATCACTCTGTTATGCATCACTCTGTTATACATCACTCTGTTACTCATCACTCTGTTATGCATCACTCTGTTACTCATCACTCTGTTACCCATCACTCTGTTACTCATCACTCTGTTATGCATCACTCTGTTACCCATCACTCTGTTACTCATCACTCTGTTATGCATCACTCTGTTATACATCACTCTGTTACTCATCACTCTGTTACCCATCACTCTGTTATACATCACTCTGTTACTCATCACTCTGTTACTCATCACTCTGTTATACATCACTCTGTTACTCATCAGTTAAAAATCACTCTGTTACTCATCACTCTGTTACTCATCAGTTAAAAATCACTCTGTTACTCATCACTCTGTTATGCATCACTCTGTTACTCACTCTGTTACTCATCAGTTAAAAATCACTCTGTTACTCATCACTCTGTTACTCATCACTCTGTTACTCTGTTACATCACTCTGTTACCCATCATCTGTTATAAATCACTCTGTTACTCATCACTCTGTTAAAATCACTCTGTTATGCATCACTCTGTTATGCATCACTCTTATACTTCACTCTGCTACTCATCACTCTGTTATACATCACTCTGTTACTCATCACTCTGTTATACATCATCACTCTGTTACTCATACATCTGTTACCATCACTCTGTTACTCATCACTCTGTTGTTACCATCATCACTCTGTTACCCATCACTCTGTTATACATCACATCTGTTACTCATCACATCTGTTACTCATCACTCTGTTACTCTGTTACATCACTCTGTTTACATCATCTGTTACCCAAAAACTCACATCTCTGTTACTCATCACTCTGTTACTCATCACTCTGTTACCATCACTCTGCATCACTCAGTCTGTTACTCATCAGTTAAAAATCACTCTGTTATACATCACTCTGTTACTCATCAGTTAAAAATCACTCTGTTACTCATCACTCTGTTACCCATCACTCTGTTACTCATCACTCTGTTACCCATCACTCTGTTACTCATCACTCTGTTACCCATCACTCTGTTACTCATCACTCTGTTACTCATCACTCTGTTATACATCACTCTGTTACTCATCAGTTAAAAATCACTCTGTTACTCATCACTCTGTTACTCATCACTCTGTTACTCATCACTCTGTTACTCATCAGTTAAAAATCACTCTGTTACTCATCACTCTGTTACTCATCACTCTGTTACTCATCAGTTAAAAATCACTCTGTTATACATCACTCTGTTACTCATCAGTTAAAAATCACTCTGTTACCCATCACTCTGTTATACATCACTCTGTTACTCATCACTCTGTTACCCATCACTCTGTTACTCATCACTCTGTTATGCATCACTCTGTTTCTAATCACTGTTACTCATCACTGTTACTCATCACTACACTTGCTGTTATTTGTCCCTCTATTAGTTGTCTCTCAGCTCTCATTCCCCAATTACTCACCACTCTATTACTCATGACCCTGTTACTTGTTACTCTGTTACTCATCACTATTTTACTTATTACTGTGTTACTTGTTACTTGTGACTCAGAGATTCCTAAATTTACCTCTGTCAAACAGGAAAAATTAGAATTATTAAATTACAGTTATGGTCTCAAAGAATGTATCTCCTAGATACAGTGTCAGATACGTAATCTGTCCACCAAATAGAGTGATTACATTGCTGAAACTTGCAACATCATCTGTCATCTAAGCCAAAGTTGGCCAAAGTGTACAGAACGCTGCAGTGGATCCCGCACAGAGCCAATAGTGATCTAGAGCATGAACAACTCTCTGGCACAGTGGATCCCACACAGAGCCAATAGTGATCTAGAGCATGAACAACTCTCTGGCACAGTGGATCCCACACAGAGCCAATAGTGATCTAGAGCATGAACAAGTCTCTGGCACAGTGGATCCCACACAGAGCCAGTAGTGATCTAGAGCATGAACAACTCACTGGCACAGTGGATCCCGCATAGAGCCAATAGTGATCTAGAGCATGAACAACTCTCTGGCACAGTGGATCCCACACAGAGCCAATAGTGATCTAGAGCATGAACAACTCTCTGGCACAGTGGATCCCACACAGAGCCAATAGTGATCTAGAGCATGAACAACTCTTTGGCACAGTGGATCCCGCACAGAGCCAATAGTGATCTAGAGCATGAACAACTCTCTGGCACAGTGGATCCCACACAGAGCCAATAGTGATCTAGGTCATGAACAACTCTCTGGCACAGTGGATCCCGCACAGAGCCAATAGTGATCTAGATCATGAACAACTCTCTGGCACAAGTCCAGCTTTGCGATATGAAAAATATCTGTTCTTGTCTTGGTCCTCCCAAGGTTTCTTCCTATTCCCCGCCATCTTAGGGAGTTTTTCCTTGCCACTGTCGCCTTTGGCTTGCTCATTAGGGATCTGGACCCATACAATTTGTAAAGCTGCTTTGAGACAACATGTGTTGTAAAAAGCGCTATATAAATAAAATTGACTTGACTTGACTTGACTTGTTCTTTTAGCCTTTATGGTGCTCACCGCACTGCTTGGAGATGACACCAGCTCCCAAGATTAAAAATCGACACTACCTATGTCAGAGACACCTCAAGCAGTTCAGACGAGGGTCTTAGCTTATTAGTGGTTAGTGTGGTCAACATCGTTTTTCATCACCCTGACGCATGCCATCATTAAGCCAGTGCGCTGTTTGTTGAGTGATGACTTTTCGGTCAGGAAGAAATGACTGTTGCTCCAGGTTATATGGCACAGCCATCAAGCACCCCAAAGTTCATTAAGTAGATACTATCTGTGTCCTCAGGTCAAAATGGCTGTCTAACAAAGCATGTTGGAGCAGATGGCTCACCAGAAGAACTTCACCATGGACTACGTTTGTGATTTCCATTTTAAGCTTTCTCATGCCACTGCAATTATGTTTTCATCCGTTGTTAAAATGTCCATTGCCGTAACAACAGTGGCTGGCGCTTTGAAGTGTCTCTCTCTCTGTCTCTCTCTGTCTGTCTGTCTTGCTCTCTCAGGTGAGTCACACTGTTTTGCTGGGTTTGCGGAGCAGTCGAGATCGGCGTGTACGTGGCTCTCTGCTCAGACCTTTGTGCCGCTGAAACAGCTTTGGCACTCATAAGGAATAATACACAAATAAATGACTCATCCGCTGCCCTCGTGAACGCATGAAGCGTTTTCACTCCAACTGCAGATTTAACACCAAAAGACGTGCTAACATTGCCTCACGGATAGTGGATCGCAAGCAGTTGCTATGTGTTTTAGTGTTTAATAATCCGGACGAAGGGGCGAGTGTTTTGGGCGGTTCGTACTATAGGAGGGGTGTATGTTTAGTGACAAGGAAGCCGCGGCTCTTAAACACCGCCCACGATCTCCTCGGTGCTCCGTGCTGTTGTTGTTATAATCCAGGTCAATGACCAGCCGCCTGCTTGCATTAGCCCACACAGAGGCTCTCACAGACAAGCCTTATCGTCCCAAGCAGTGGAATGCCATATGTCAATATGAAAATTCCATTGATAAAACGCAGCGTTTTCATCATTCCCAGGTTTATGAATTACTCCAGCTATTCCCCTGCCCTTTAAATCTCTGGTAGAATGGAAAATGTAATTAAGGTCTTATTCCCAGGATCACCCCCCTCCCCCCCTCCCCTCAGACTACAGTTCAGGGGTCTGGCCCAGGGTTTGTCTCCCTCTCTGCTGAGTGTGTTTAAGTAGAGGGAGTGTCTGAGCAGAGCAAACTCCTTTGCACCCTGTGAGGCGGAGCCGGGCTGAAGCCACAGGTCCTCGATTGAGAAAATTTCCCAACGCTCCTCATAGTCCACAGCGTCGTGGAGCGTCCGCAGAGGCGCTGACCTCGTGGTCCTCGGCCGTGCACGCATCCACCCCCCCCCCCCCCCTCCACCCACTCCACCTCCTCCACCCACTCCACCCCCTCCACTCACCACCACAGGACACGTACGTGCGGCTTGCTCCACTCCGAGGCCCTGAAGATCCTTCCGTTTTTGTGGAGCCCCATAATCCTCGGCGTTGTTTGGTTTGATCTTGGTATTCTATGCGGTTATATAACCTGTGACTGAGGCCCAGACTGAAACAGGCCCTGCCCAGGCTGGAGTTCCTCGCCATGAATAAGGAGGCTCTGCTCTTCCCAACAGACAGGAACACACCTGACATGGTGCGTGTCTGCATGGTTTTTTGTGCACACAATTAATCCGTCATAAAAGGCTCGCAAAGCTCCAGACAGCGGCGTAGTGGAGGAGCAGCCGGGAAGAGCCTGAAGCCACAGGTGCTTTACGCTGCTTCACCCACTAATCCCCACTCCTACCCCCAACCCCCTCTCCTACCCCCCCCCCCTCCTACCCCCCTACCACCCCTGACTCTGTTGTGGCACTGCATGCTGAACAGCAGAATTTCTGGCCTTCCTTCCGTGCTGTAGCCCCCATGTCATCAGATTTCTCCTCAATCACACATGCAAGTAATACACAATTAATTTTGACAGTCAGGCTCAGGTTAATTGGCTGCACTGATTTTATCACTGGGGATTGTGTGCTGGACATCAGTCTAACCTGTGTCCTGTATTGTCTCATTAAGAGGTAATTAAAGGCACTCAGTGACCCACATGGTGAAAATGAAAGAACAACATTTCTGCAAAACATAAGCAGCGTAAAACAAAACCGATCCCAAAAGTAATCCATCAAAAACAAACAAGCAAACAAAATAACTACTTCATTACAGAATCAAATTACAAAGTTGAAGCAAACAGGTCCATAACTACACTAGGCTCATGCATATTTCTCCTTAATGATTTTGTTGTTTTAATGAATTTTTCTTAACAAATAAAGAATTAAAGAAAGAAAGAAAGAAAGAATGAATGAATGAATGAATGAATTCAGATCACGTGCCCATAATACTTTCATCTTAGAGCTTGTGGTCTCAAAGACATCATAGTCCAGCATGCCCTGACAACAGCAAAGTCTACTACAAATCCTCTGTATTGGGCCTGGTTTAACAAAACCCTTCAGTGGAGGCCCAAGTGCTTCATATGTCTCCCAAGGCAAGCAGCCACCATCTTGTGAAGGGCAGTCAGGAATACGTGTGAGAAGAAGAGAAAGCAAGACAATGAGACGCATACCTCAGCTGCTGCTATGGGGCAGCGGACGCAGCGGTTACCATGGCGTAATCTGTGGCTGAAGTGTACTTTGTGGGGTTTTTGAAGGCTGATCTCTCGCCCAAACAACACAGAGCAGTGTTTGTCTGCACAGGAAGAGTCCATTCTGAAACCTCAAACAGGCAGCAGTAGTGAAGACACCCACCATAATACCTTATTACCCCCGAACCCAGACAGACAGACAGACACACACACACGCACGCACACAAACACACACATTCATCCATGCAAGCGCATACAAACACATACTTAGAATGCTTTTTTCCAAGCAGTTTTGCCCAAACATGGAAATGTGTTACTGAAACACAAATGTAATTGATTTTCAAGTTTATTGGCATTTATTGTCATTGCTCTTACACATATTTAGGTGTGTAGCAGTGTATTTATCTGATTACTGCGTTATCTAAGATGACAATGAAAAAGAAAATGCTGATACATTAATGCATCACTTGGACTGGTTCAGCTCATCTTAATGAAACAAAGGGAAACACTGCTTCCTTAGACCAGATACTTTACAAGCAAATACGTTACACAAACTAAAAAATGCAACAGGAAATATAAATATATAAAATACTATAATTTGATTTCACTTTTAGTCTTTTTTACATGATCAAAAGTAAATTAGATTAAGAAATAAAACTTTTAAGTAAGATGTTTCAGTACTTTTATCAGCAAATATATGCTACTTCGATTTTAAGTGGTTTAATACACTTCCTGTCTACCCTTGTGCTGACCAGGGAATGCAGGTTAAAGTGGTTCATTTTCTGTACTGCAGAACAGAATTAATTGACTTCACTCAAATGTCTCAAGGCATGAAAACATGTTTGCCTCGAGCCTTCTGATCTGTGTAGCCTACACAGTATGCTGCATTTATCACGAGGTACTACACTAAATTAAGTGAAGGCAGCGTATAGCACGTAAGGCAATTTTCCATTAACTATCGAACTAATTAGGTATAAGAGTGTACCGGTCAGCTGTTAAAATCTATTGCTTGGAGACTAAATGATATATAAAAGCAACAAAGACACAAAACATTGTGGTTTAAAAAACTTCCTAAGATATAGTGCTAACGAAATATTTTGATTATTAAAGTTTTTATGACGGACTTTCTTCCGGATTTTTATCACTTTTATCTGTCAAAGCACATTGTACTATATAAATACTAACCACATTTTTAAATTGCATTTTCTGTAACGATTTATGAAACTATAAGCTAACAAGTGACACGTATACAGTCTATATATAAGACTGAAGCGTCCAGGTTTCTGTGTGCGCACGTAAACGTGCATTTCAGAGCATCTGCATGTGATCCCTGTTTTCTTCTCTTTGAGCTACAGACACATGTTGGAGCATCAGCGGTAGACAGAGGAAAAGGTGTAATTGGTGAGTTCCCATCACCTCGTCCCTCCCCTGCAACCCACCCTCCAGGTGGAAAAAAAAATCTTAAAAGATATTTGTGTCTCCTTTGTGGGATAACATCAGAAGGGTTTGTATAGCCGAGCCAATCAGGTCCCTCCCTACCATAGGTTGCAGCTATAATACATAGGAGTTAAGACAGACTCCTCGCATTAGCGACTGTGGTTTCAACTACGTAGAGATTCAGAGACCAACGTTACCTTTCCCTGATTTACGCTGCAACCACCCACCTCCGATGTGTTCCTTTATCAGTTCGCAAAGGCGCACATTTCCGCACCTGCCACGGTAAGGAATCGCACTGGGTGCACGCGTAAGGTGAACGGACGGGAGGAAGCAAGGACGTTGCTGGTGCCGGCCAAAGCGAGAACGCAGGACGAGAAATCCAGACTGACTGTCCCAGCGCTACACCCGAAGCCAGTCGTTCAAGATTTGCTTAGCGAAATGCGGCTGCTAACGAGATTAGTGCTGGTTACTGTTCTGAGTCTGTCCTTGGTGTTGTCCGGACTGGCTTGCGGACCAGGCAGAGGCTACGGCAGAAGAAAACACCCGAAGAAACTGACACCGCTCGCGTACAAGCAGTTCATACCAAATGTCGCGGAAAAGACTCTTGGGGCCAGCGGTAGATACGAAGGCAAGATCACAAGGAACTCGGAGAGATTTAAGGAACTGACTCCAAATTACAATCCCGACATTATATTTAAGGATGAGGAGAAGACCGGCGCGGACAGGCTAATGACACAGGTAATGTTTTCCGCCTCTTTACCTTTCCGTTTTAAGACTGCTTCGGCCCTTGTCTCGGATGCTGCAGTGTCCACCGGTCTGTTACATCATTCTTCCCCACAGCTAGGCTACATTAGGTCAGAGCTTTTAAACCTACAAATGGATTCTGAATTATTCCCCCTGGGCTCGATTTTGCCTTAGTCAAGACCAGCCTTTCTCTAAAGAAACTACCGGGGGAACGGCATCATGTGGACTTCGCCCGGTCTCCTTCATTCTAGCAGTTTGAAGAATATATGTGTGAATTAATGCGATTCTGTTTATATTTATGAATGCTATAAATGTGTCCGTGTTGAGTTGTGCGAGACGTCCGTTGCCTGCCGAATAATACGGAGGCTGGATGAAAGATATCCCTGCCATGTATGATAACCGTCTCATTTTAGCAGAAAGTGATAGTATATTACAGACAGGTCACTCATGACAGCTAAATATAGAACAAAATTAACCATCCAAGTTTATGCATACGATGGCTTAGTCAGACTGTTCCCGCATATAGCAACCCACCGCTCGCAGCGGGTGCTTATCAGGGCATGAAAACATTGACATTTCTAGAAAAATACTCGGAACATACTTTCTACCTACAAAGAGAACAGAACTCATCTATATTGTGTAGCGTAAGAATCAGATAGTGAGATTTCTTAGTCTCTCTTGATTCTCTTGGTGGAGATTCGTTTGTCAGAGCGTTAGATAAGGATATAGACTCAAAACTAACATCATATAGGCTATTGCGTGACGTTTAGTGGTATGTCTTTGCTGCGCTCATAACAGATACATGAAGGCTGACACGGGCTACATTATTCAAACTGTATGATTTTTAGCAACTGTTACTTAGCAAACTCGTGACAGGTTGCAGTGGGAAAAAAATCAGCGGAGCAAAGGTAGCCTGCAGGGCCAGCCACAGTGCAGTGCGCGCGACGGATTGGACAGTGCGCAATGGCACGAGCGCTGATTATGTATTCAGCAGGCAAAGCCGTGGGTTAAACGTCTCTCTTTTACTGCCGCCTGACATGGTGCTTGTGTGGAAGATAGCTAAAGTTTGTTTTAATCATTCTTGCAGTAAAAGAAGATATTTTGTTTCGACAGGGTGCACTCATGTAGCGTTAGGTTATCACGAAGGCTTAGTCCAAAAGTTAGCTACTGCACAATTATTTTGTCTTTATTATGTAGGATGGCTGTGGCGTATGGGGTATTATTCACTACTGTACGTTTTACACGCAAGTCTTACAGATGTTTAGTCTGATATGTGGTCGCGCTGGTCTAATAGATGACACCCTGCCATATAGCTACTGTAAATGCTACTGTATGTTGGACATATACACTTTAACGGCATTTTCCCTGGGTGCGCGGTGTGATGCAGAGACCTCGAATGGATCTTCTTGTGAGGGCTGTCCGTGGCCGACACGCCTTTCCGCTCTGTCCACATTAGCAGTGTTCATGTGAACTTATGACCCTTTGTCAATGAAAGGGAAAGCGAATCAGCCAATTCGTTACTATTGACACCCGAGTTTCAAACATTGACTACCGCGATTATAAACACTTTCAGATTATACAAAATGATACAAAACGAACCTTTCTAGAAGGGAGCATTTTCACTGTATATCGAGGTGAATCCAGCTTGCACTGCAAAACACGCCCATCACACATAATTACTGTCGGTTTTTGTTGTTTTTAAGAACGCCATGAATTCACTGTCCACATAATGAGTCTCCTCTCGTGGCACAGGTGCATTTGAAACTTTCTTTTTTTTCCCGTGAATCTTTTTGGTTCTTTCAAATGGGATAAAACCTGTGTCTGGTGTGGTTTTCTCAGATGTATATCAAGCCCCACTTGATACCTCGCGGCGCTCGCGGTCAGCTGCATAGAAACTACGCGATCTCGTTAACTTCAAACACGCCTGTTTAAGGATTACAGTAAAATGTAAAGGTCCTCCTGCTAACCAACCCCTTTCGAAGCGCTCAGGATGTTGAAGGAGCTGTTTTGCAAATAAAATAGCACAGGTGCAGCCATGTGATTCCGCTCGCGAAATTAAACATAAGTTCGAGGGCAACCGGCGGGATGTTTGCTCTGACAGGTACCCGATAATTGTTTCCACAAAACCAATTCATTTTCTGGGTAGATTAAGACCCGACTGCGAACAGGAGACTCGTTCAACAAATATCGAGTCGAATACTAAGCAACAGAACGGGGGGCTTCCCGCCGCGATTCATGGTGACTGAGCAGAGTTTGGCTTGATTTGCGGCACACGACCTAATGAATTAATAAAGAGTTTAGCCTTCACGGCTCTTGACTCCCGGCAGTTCTGCTCAGAATGTGCAAAGGAACAGCCTCTGGCAGGTTCCCCCTCCCTTTCACTCACCCATTAAGAGTGTCACAAGTACTCTGAAGCAGACAACCCGAAGAAAGCTTCAATCTCTTGCTTTCTCAACGTATTTGTGACATACAGTTTGTTAGAAGTCCGCCTTTTCCTTCGGAGTGCACAGTGACATCGGTCTGATGTCAGTCAAAATTCTGTATCCATGAGCTGTATATGCGCGAGCGTACACGCGCGCGAGCGGCTGCAAAATGCCTGCATGATATATGATGCATTTGTGGTCGAATTAATGTGAAGTATGATATATTTACACAATTTGGTGTCACAGTTTGTGAGCATGCTTTTATTGTACAACATGCGGTTGGGCAATCACTTCACGTCTGCAGAATAAATCTGCGCCACAGGAATAATTAGCACTGCTTCTCTCCTGGGAAACGGCGAACGAGTTCTTTGTGATGGTTTATTTGACATATTCCTTAAGTGTTCGGAAGAGTTGTCCTGGAGAAAGCCAAACATCTCCGTTTGAGACACTGGTGAGGTCAGTGAGTGCACAACCCCAATCTAATAACTAATGGCCCCGTTATTTCGCTGCATATATATACATAGGCCTACGTATTTCGTGCATATACGTGAATTAGTCGTTCTTTACTAATATTTTCATTTTAGCTCAGTGGTTTGACAAAAATAGTGGAAGGTGAAGGCCTTCCGCTCGAGCGCATCCGAAACAAAGCTATAGCAGCTCCTATTCACGGTTGAATCTATATGTTTTAGACCAGTGGAGCGAATGCAACAACTTATCAATTTTTCATCGCAGCCTTCGGAGTCATCAGAAAGCTATGCCCCTTTTCAGACAGAATACTCTTCGAGACAAGAAAATACGCAACAAAAATACCTCGTTAGGAGGTTTAGACGTGTTTTTAAACAAAGTTTAAACAAATATGTCACATCTGTATTTCCGGTTCAGCATATTACACTAGGCTGTCGTTAGGCCTCTAGAACCAAGTGATGCATGTCTGATGCATTATTATCTTTCTCGCCTTGAACGCTTTCATCCACGTTATATCAGGCTAAATGATCTGAAAACATGTCAGTGCCTAACATATGCATGATATATGCCTTTTATTAAAAGAAATCGCAGTTAACACTCTGCCCCTCTCTCTCTCTCTCTCTCTCTCTCAGCGGTGCAAAGACAAACTCAACTCTCTGGCCATCTCCGTAATGAATCAATGGCCGGGTGTTAAACTGCGTGTAACGGAAGGCTGGGATGAAGACGGTCATCATTTCGAGGAATCTCTCCACTACGAGGGCCGAGCCGTTGACATCACCACTTCCGACCGGGACAAGAGTAAATACGGGACCCTTTCGCGGTTAGCGGTAGAGGCAGGGTTTGACTGGGTTTTTACGAGTCCAAGGCCCATATCCATTGCTCCGTCAAAGCAGGTAAGATCGCTGTGCCCTAAATGACAAGAAAACGCACAGGGTACACCTATAAGTCTAACTAGGGCACATAATAAAGGGCTACTAAACATCATAACTTCATAAAGGAATGAATTAAATAAGAACCGATTACATCAATATAAGAAATCATACAAAAATTGGGCGCCGATTTAATAAACTTGTCTCTCGTTCTAATTAGCCTAAACTATAAGCTATTATTTTTATTTTTATTAGTTCTTAAGGGAACGAATCATTTACACCACATCTTTCTATAAAAGAAGACCCATCCGGGGAAAAATATCCAGTCCCTAAAATGCGGTGACTGAACTATGAGTACAGGAAGTCTAACCTGTCATCGAACATCTGAACTGATCTTATATCGCCCCACTCTGTTTCTTTGAAGGAAACACTGTTATCAGCTTCTGCGGAAAAATCATAGCTGAGACCACAAGACCCTCTGGAGATATCCCAAGGTCAAATATCCTGCAAGTGCACATGGCTTTAAAAATTAAATAAAAAAAACAGACAGACAGACAGACAGACAGACAGACAGACAGACAGATAGATAGATAGATAGATAGATAGATAGATAGATAGATAGATAGATAGATAGATAGATAGATAGATAGATAGATAGATAGATAGATAGATAGATAGATAGATAGACAGACAGACAGACAGATAGATCTTTGAGGCTCTCTGTCAGATATTCTGTGGTAGCCACAATTTGTTAATTTTTCTGATTTCCAGGTGAATATTAACCAGTAACCACTGTGTGGACACTTTTATAAACTGATAAATCGGCAAGTAATGTTCTTTTCTTATGGCAGACCAGGAGTACGTAACATAGCATACACTTCGTTTTTCCTCTGATGTGAAATCTGTGGATTGTCATTCAAAACACATTTTGACATATATTGAAGTCCATGTCATTTGGGGTCACATGCCTTTACCAAAAGGATTTGGACAGAGCAAGGCTGAACTCGTTCGCCCAAATCTGTTTCTCAATTGTCACCACCTTATTTCATGGCCCAAGATCTTATGAGAGGATTAGACCTAAAAAAAAAAATCCGGGTGGGACGAAGTCATTCTTTAGCCGTGTTTACCGAACGTGATCCAAGAGATCGGAATGTGAAGAGTTCTCTCAAGGCCCGAATTATTGTCATCAGGATTGACAACGGAGAGGAGCATGATGGTTAGAAAGGAAATAAAAACCCTGGCATTGATGTTAGGCTACCGCTACCATTTCGAACCCCGGACCTAATTTACATTCAAATCTGCATCATGGGAAACTTGGAAAAGTGTCTGGGCTAAGTAAATACTAGTCCGCGCGCTGTGGGGCTTTCTTTTCCACTTCGGAAGAGTAGGCAATGCGTGTGAATTGTCACACAGACGTTTCTGCACCTGAGCAAATATGAAAGAGGAGCTGGGAAAGACATAAGTGTCCTTTTCCAAGAGTGGTTCGTATACTAGCTGCATTAGAATGACAATGTGCGCCCTTCATTGGTTTTTTAATTAGAGTAGTCCAAGCTCTCCCTCTTCCTCGTGTCAGACAAAGACACTGCTTTTTTTGAAGGGCCTCAGATTTACAACCGAATTCGCGTAGCTGCCACGATTTCTTTTGTTTATTCAGAGACCATTTTCCACTAAAGCTAACGTATGTAGGCCATGTGGTTCGTATTCGTTTTGACTTTGAAACGCTACGTCCCTTCTTCATCTATCTTAAAAATTCATTAAAAAATATTTTTTCACAGGTTTAAGGTGTTTAAAGCACCCTGTTAATAGACCTAATCGGTGAATGATTTAAAAGCCATACATGTTTTTTTTTTCTATTAACTACAGACTGCAATGCAATTATGCCGCCATAAAAAAATGTAGCCTAATTAAAACACATTGTTTATTTCAACAGAAAATTCGGTTGCTGCCAAGTCTGGAGGCTGTTTCCCAGGCACCGCACAGGTGACGCTAAAAGAGGGAAGACGGAAAGCGGTTAGGGACCTGAATCCTGGAGACAAAGTCCTGGCGACGGACCACGCGGGGAACCTTGTGTACAGCGAGTTCATCATGTTCACAGACCGAGACTCCACCACGCGAAGGGTGTTTTATGTCATAGAAACTAAAGAACCCGTTGAAAAGATTACCCTTACAGCGGCACATCTCCTCTTTGTACTCGACAACTCAACGGATGATATCCACACCATGACCACCACGTTTGCCAGCAATGTCAAACCTGGACAAAAGGTGATGGTTGTTGATGATAACGGTCAACTGATATCTGTCATCGTAGAACGGATATACACGGAAGAGCATGAAGGCTCGTTCGCACCAGTGACCTCTCATGGAACCATTGTGGTCGACCGGGTACTGGCTTCCTGTTACGCCGTAATCGAGGACCACGGGCTGGCCCACTGGGCGTTCGCGCCGGTCAGGTTCGCCTATGGACTGTCATCAGTTTTATTTCCACAGAGCTATCAGTCAAATTCAAATTCAACCCTACAACAGGAGGGAGTCCACTGGTATCCGAGGCTTCTATATCAAATAGGAACTTGGCTCTTGGACAGTCACGCGCTTCATCCGCTGGGCATGTTAGTAAAACTGAGCTGAAAATCTCGTATGGAAATAAAGCAGGACATATAAAACTAATGTAGGATATAAGACAATATTAGTATAAAAGAGACAAAAGCCCCGGGAGGAGGTGGGATATTTATTTCACTGACTTTTACATTTGTCATTTTAAAGAGTAAAAATGGAGCCTTAAAAGTTTTCTTTGAATAATTTATTCTCGTGTGAACTTGGGGCTGGTGTCACACACATGGACCCGAACTCAGTGTGGCCGGCCAGATGTGCAGAATCTATTTTTGTATATTTCAAGAAAACAGGACAGGAAAAAAGATAATGTAAAATGATTGAAAAAAGAAAAACTCCTTGACAGGTTGTAATGTTCTGTGCATATGTGCATCTGACTGTTATATTTTGGGGGTTACGCAAACTTTGTGGGGTCCATAAATTATATTTTTATACACAGAATTGTAAATTAGATTTTGACCGATCGTTACCGAATCACTTTTCATTATTTTAAATAGTGTAAATTACGAGAATATATTTTAACTTAAATAGTTGCAAAGTCTTGGCAATCCTGTGCTGTTGTGCCCATTAAGATTTCTCTATTACTTTGTAAACTGGCGGAGCGGACCGGAGCGGACCGGAGCGCCTCGTGCCCACCGTTCTCGCGCTTCACGTGTCACGTGTTTCTTTTCTATTTTTCTTTGAGAAAACAGAAATGCACATTTTGACAAGTCATTAGCCTAACAATATAGTACAGAAAAACAGTTTCGTTTAATAAATTAATAAGTAACTCATGTAAATTTACTAAAATGTATTTTTTTTCCTTTTCATATTTTGTAATAGGTAAATACGGTAGTTTTATAGAAATGAAATGTAGCAAATGCATAGGCTAGTGGCTCGTGACCGCGTGGTCGCGGGCTGCCCGTTATCCTTCATAACAGGCAATGTGTCAGGAAATGTATAGAGATTATTATTTATATGTTTATTATAAAATGTGACAAAGAAACTATTGAAAGTTGCCATTGGATTTTTTAAAGAATTGTCTGTTGCTAAATAGCACGAATAACAGTTGCAGATTCGTACAAAATTCTGTCCGAATTCGAACAAAATTAACTTCATATTATCACTTGAAATCAGTTTAAAAACCGGAGCTTCTTCCAGATCAAATAACAGAGTACGGACAGTCAACGGAACATTTGACTACCGGCAAAAAGGAAAAAAGCCCAATATTGTCACAGATGAGCAAGAACAACATGGTAATAAATAAAATGGCACTGTTGGCGATTATGGTCCACCAGCGGAGAAACTCAGAGAGTCTTTGAACTGGATTGTGTATGCGTGTGAAAAGTGTTGGTCCCATGTTACATTTGAAGAGGATAGCCTTTTGCAAATAACCCTGAAACCCTCTCAGACAGATTAAACACAGCAGTGTTTGCTAGCCCTAAACGCTGTTTCTGTTGCCTACACCAATGCAATTTACAGGAAACAGACTGCTTGGAAACTTGACTAAGTGGCCGTTAATTCGAGTATTAGTGAAGATTGCCGCTCAAAAAACGACCCTGATCAACTATACAGACAACAGACCTGCGCGCAAGAGGTTTGAACAGCGCAGCGAAAGAAAATGAGAAAACCATTGCAGCATTTGAAATATTCACTTCAGGCGCATTTATATTCCACCAGAATGATTTAGGATTAATTCAAGACGATTGTTTGTTTGTGGAGGGGTAATTGTTTGATTGAAATTCGTACAAGGGCTCTTTAGATTTGCAGAGATTACAACACGTCTAAGGCAACTGCAGTCATTTCTCAAATTAGCGTTGAAAAGGCTGCAGAATGTGACCAGCAGACCGTGTATTTATGTAACGGCGGGTTTGTAACGCGATGCATATTTAATGTTTTTAACGAGTTGCACAGCGTTAAAAATAACATCAGACTCGCAATTTGACATGGGCCTACAGACGACAGCGATAGTATATGTGCATCAACCACGCTTCTGTACCTTTCGATACCCTATGTATACGTCTGTATAAGTCCATCTAATGATACGGATCTGACAAACCTTTATATCTTAACGTAAATTTATCTCGTTCAATGACACTTTCCTCTGGAACCAGGAACCAGCGTTTTGTTTTTCCAGAGATCAGTCCGGATTTCATCTTGTTCTGGAATACTATGTGACCAGCTGTTATGCTCAGAACAGCAACACCCCGTAACGAGCAACAATCTTCTCAGGTGCATTTATGGACATTCGGAATCCATTTGCACCCTATCAAGTGGAGAGGGAATCCTTTAGATTCAACATAGTGTGATGTCAAAAATCAAAGTGGGTTTGATTGGGTTTATTCTGCTAGAAGTAATTCAAAGCATGCCAATCAAGCTTCGAGGAATTCTGAAGACAAAAAATGCCCAGACATTTTTTTTTTTTACATTTACCGACTGCATTTTCGTTTCCAATTCCACAGCCTTCAGCCTATGCGTTTGTCGCGTTTTTGGCGTGGATACGCAAACTTATTAAGGCCTCTTAGTTCATTAGTTTCTTCGTGTGTGTGTGTGTTGGGCAAAGAACGAGCGAGCGTTTGAACTGTGTTGCAACACGAACAGAAATTCCACGGCCACCTCTCGAGACGCCTTCATTGTGTGGGACCGCTCGGCAGCTCTTTCAGGCGAGCTCGCGAAGCTCACTCGCAGCCCTGACCTTGGGCCTTCGCACCGATACAAAAGCGCCCAGGCGAACGCATTCCTCTCAGCAGGTAAATAAAACCTCCTAATCCCTGCGAGGGGCCTCGCGGCCGGAGAAAAGAGGAACGTTTCAGCAAACGCTTGCTGACATCCACAAACAAAGGCTCTCTGGTAACTGTTGTGGGATAGGACTGAAATGAAGGTTGCATAACGCTAAATTTCAATCATTCATCTCAAATAAACATTTACCGAAGAGGTAAATCATGTGTGTGCAGGTTCTCTTCTAAGAGTATGAGCATGAATACATGTATTATATACCCAAGTTACACATGACTTTTTATGTAATAATTTTGGCAAGTTCTCTTCTCAAACCTGCAAGAAAATATGAGGCACTTAAGTTGCTGATAAAAATCTACTAGACTATTCTAACTAAGAGGACGTTTGCTCACTACCTGCAGTTAATATTTTGTAGATCAATTTGATCATTAAAAAGCAGCACACACACAATGATGCAACAGCTTGGTTTTATTTATTTTTAAAGTTTTTAGACACACTGGACATAATGTCTGTTTTTTAATTCCATAAAATGACAAGAACAATCATTCAAGGACTGTAATGTTCTTCAGAGCATTTTTTCCAGACTTCAGTCAATACAGAAGTGAACATTGACGTTTATAGAGAATTACACATGTAATTACATTTACACTACAAATACATTTGCTTTGAACAAGAACTCCAAACTAAAATAGATTTTTCCTTTAGTCCAAAACAATGCAGGACTTGTGTGTATAACAGCAAGGCTGTACAGATCGCTTGGGGCTTTGAGAGGTTCTGAACTTTGGACCCCGGTTGGGTGTGGCCTCAGTGATGCAAAACTTCCACGGATTTGGGTAAACAAACAAAGGAAATCCAGAGTGATGGTCCTCCCTGCTTAATATAAAAGAGTTAGAACAGCACTAGAACATCAGCCAATGCCTTCCAGTATCAGACCAGAGGCTGAGAGAGAGACAGACAAGTGTGGGGGGGGTGGGAGAGACAGGGAGGGAGAGAGACAGGTGGGGGTGGGGGGTGAAACACGGGGGAGGTGAAGGCAGAGGTGCAAGAGGGTTGCTGAACCTGGTGAGCTGAGCACTTATTAGGATGAGCACCTGTTGAAAAACACACAGTTGTTAGAGGAGGAATTGACCGGGTGGAAACAGGTACACTGTGGACAGATGTGACATAGGTTAAACCAGAACCGAAGGAGGGCTTTTCATAATGGAGAGGAATCTTACCACCTGCATGATGCATTAAGATCCTGAACCGCCCCCTAAGTAGCAGAAACCAACACTGTCGAGCTGAATGTGTCCTCGACAAGTTCTTTCTCTAAAACTACAAGCCAATATACCTTTAAAGACTTATGAATAACCCTCCTTTGGAATTTCTATCCTTTTAGGGAACATCCTTCCTGAAAAAGAGAAAAAATGGTTTAAAATCAATAAATATCTGCCACCTAGTCAGCAAGAAAAAACACCCTAAAACATGGCATCATCAAAGGAACTTAAGTGTTTCATTTATAGAGTAAAAGGCTATAATGATGGTTAAAACTAGCTAACTAGTGCCGTGTTCCTAGCATAAACAGAAACCTGAAACAACAATGGCTCTGTTATGGTTCAAAGGTAATTTTAAAATCCTATAAAAATGTTCAAAGGAACGTTAACGGAATTGCCCAATCACGTGGAGAGAACGAAACGGACCGTCCCACATGGTAGTTTCCTCCTCGTTAAGGAGGCTACAGCTCGAGCCAGATGCTTTACCCCTGAACAGGACACGATTTCTTTGAAAACAATTATTACAAAAAAATACATGAAAAGCTCAACCATTAAAACGTTTGCACCACCATCATCCATACATGAGGGGTTTTAGTTTAAATACATTCAAGCACCATCTTCTAATGAAGTTACTTCCAGGTTCAATATGAACCTCTGTTTCTCTCTGATAAGACATCGTCCTATCACTTAATATAAAATCGCAAATATTAGTAAATGCGTTTTAGGCAGCATAGGCAATACATTTCGTATCCATGGGATTTACGCTGGAAAAGCCATTAAACAAGTCTCTGACTCTGACTTCAAGTGCAATTCAAGAAAAACGTGACCTGAGTAATCGAAGACCTTAGTTAAACGAAAAGAAAACCCAAAGAAATAGCTCAACAAAACCAGAACAGGACAAAACTGGGAAGCATGCATGCAGTTGTCATCACATACATGGCAGTCCAACATCTTACCAATTTACCAAAGCATGAGAGAGAACAGAACACCTGTGGACAAGATATCAATTACCACGAGAAGGCAAAACGCTCGACTACTGTTGTCATCCTGAGTGAATGTTGTGCGATACCCAGCAAATACCAGCCCTATGTGAAAATGAAGATTCTTAATTAAACTCTTCTCATGTTTCAATTTCAAGCAATCAGTGCCATTTTAGATTTTAGTATTTCTTTAGATTAAAATCAACTTCAAAAAAATATGCAAACTCGAGCCAATCCATAAAACCCGGAAAAGGAATGTGACTTCACACAATTCTCATCTCTTCAAACTGTAAAACCACATCTTCATATTTTACCCTGGACATTTAAACGCAGCTCTGGCAAACGGAGCAGGGTCGGTAGTTACAGGCTGTGCTCCAAATGACTTTGGAAGTAAACAAATGGGAAAAAACAGACCCCTTCTGAAGAGATGTCAATTCCCATACATACACTAAATAAGACAGCTGCATTCTGGGAAAGTTCAGTGGCTTCACGTACCCCATAGTTACATGGTATGCACAGGGCCAGCTTTTATTTTTCATCTTTAAAATGGCTTCAAATAATAGGCTAGCCAAAGATAGTCCTTTGACCTATGCGCTTCATTAACAGAATGTGTAAAACAATCAATGATTGTGTTTTCATACAAAAAAATTACCCAACAGTAATAAAATAATTTAAAAAAAAAAAAAAGAAAAAGAAAAAAAGGAAAAAAAAAAAACAACAACACAGGAATTAATTTCAGCCAGGAAAGTGACACACTTGACTATCTCCTCCAGGACCATGTTGTTACTTCTGTACAGGTGCTATATAGTTACATATGATGGTGAACGCTGATAACGGTTGCTCCCGGCACACAGCTATGTCTAGACGACGAGAACTTTAAAACAAACAGAGAGAAAAACGTGGGAGGAGAGCAGAAGAGGGAGGGCAGCCGCCGGACGAAGAACACGCGATGCGCCAGTGTACATGCCAGTGATTGGTCAGAAAGCAAGGTGTGGTTCATACTGGTAATGGAACATGGGAAAATAGCACTAAATGACAAACAGGGGGGGGGGGGGGGTTGTTAAGTTTGGGTTCCTGACTGAACGGTTATTATGTTGAAGACAAGCCCTAATCCTTTTTAAAAATCGAATACTGGGACCACAACTCATCACACAGTACAGGATGCAACAGAAGAAGAGGACTGATCTATACATGCCGATAATGCAACAGCGAGTGATGCACACTAGGTCCCTTCAGAGGGACTGGCCCATAGTCACTTGACTGAAAGGTGCATCTGCACGGTATACTTCCTCATGCTTTAAAATTGAAATTTGATTAAAAGATTAAGGCTCCAATCAGGAATTAGCATTCGGCACCCTACTAGCCGCCGGCTTTGCGCCAAACAGCTTCACCAATGTCCTGCCATGGCACAACTGTCTACTGAGGGGAAAAAAATGTTGAATTTACCATTTTAGTTTGTTTTTGTTAAATTACAGACACACAACTACAGTGTGCTTACAGGTACTGACCGCTTGGTCAATCATGATCAAACTGTCTGAACACAGACATGTTAAATGTTTGAATCATCAATTAAACTTGTGGACTTGGGAAACGCACCTTTAAAAAAAAACAAAAAAAACAACAACAAACAATAAAAAAATAAGACGATATTTACCACAAAAGCTTTGCCCACAATCACAAGCCACAACTGAACACAACACGTGCCTACTGAAACAGCTGTGGTCCTTTAGCTGTAATCACAGCAGGACAGATGAACACCACGGCTGGTTTCTCATTTCAAGAAATCGCAACTCCTAAACATGTCAGCCAAAAAGATTCTAAGCAGATGAAACTCAACTAGCACCCCCCAGTGGGCAAAACACTGCACTGCAGGCCTTTTTTTCCAAATGCAGGCTTCTACTTTTTCCAACCACTCGATCACATACGTTACATATTAGATATGAAAATCTGGAAAGGACGCGGCATCATATTAAGCAGTGTGGCCGTCTGCAAAGGCAGATCAAGCTCCAACCACTGAAGCACTGTAAAAAAAAACGCTAAATATACACCACTTCAGTGTGCAAAATTAAAACATTTAAAGAAGTTAATCATACTGGGTTATGCTGCTGAAGAAATTTATTTTAGCTAACTGAAGACTGAAACCACGCATGCGCACGACTTGGTGGACTCCACAAACACAGTCCGTCCGACCAGCCCAAACCGATCACTATAAACTTCACCAGCTACGATAGGCTAAAGCTCTCCACTGCAACACCTGGTGTGAACTCATTTTAGCAGCAGCCAAGCAAAATAACTGATGATTTTGAAATGCTTCGCGTCTCAAACTCAGCCCCGGTTGTTTGAGGTGGTTCATTTACCTGTGCGCCGTTACCCACCCCAGCCAGTACAACACGGACATTTACATTCACAGGCTGCCCTCTAGTGGTGGCAAAAGGCACCACGCTGCAAAAACACCATATTGTCTAGAATAGTACGAAATTTAAACTATTGACCCGAGAAGATATATATATATATAAATATATATTAAACAAAAACAAAAAAACAAAAACAAAGCAAACAAAAAACACTGCAAATCACCTGTCTAGGAACGCGTCTTCAAACGATTTCTTCTGTCAACATCAAGAAGATTCAGGACGGGAGCAACCGTCATCAAGCGTCATTATGTGGTTTCACTTAAAAACTACCACACTCCCCTAGCCTGACTTACTGAACCAGTCACCACATGTCCGTGCGGTCTCTGCCACTTCCCAAAACCTCCGACTCGATTTGAGGAACGAAACTCTGGAAGTATGTAGCGTCCCTGGAGCGAACAGCAGAACAAGGCGTCGTAGAGAGCCGCGTCGTCCCAGAGCGCCGTGCCGTACCACAGACGAGCAACGTGGCTGGTGATGTCGGTACTTCCTACAGCCTGGAGATCGTGTTACTACGGCGAAGCTTTTGCCAGCAAGGTCCCGCCTTCCTCTGGGCGGTGGCCTCTGGGCCCAGACGCCCCGCCCACCCGTGACTTTCCTCAGCCGTCGATAATGGTCACGTCAATATGGGACAAGTCTATCATGTGCCTGTGTGATCAGGAGGGGGGGTGAGAGCTTTTAGCTTTTAAAACTAACAGTGCTTCTCAACGTGGAGTCCAGCACCTAGAGCTTGGACTGGGGATGATGGTGGCATTAGAGTGTGAACGAGGCGTTACGGAGGAGAGACAATGGCCATAAACCCATCATGTGGCCAACAAACCTTCCAATTATCGATTTTAATACAATAATCATAACTGGTCTTATACATAATCAGCAGAAGGTCCAAAAAGCATGAATGCACACACCAAATACATTCTTACTGACAGTACATGAAATATATGTCTATATTATTTACATTTGTTTCCAAAAAAATAAATACCGCTCACTTAAACCACTGAGCTTCAATGAGAATGCAGCTACCAATCCTGACAGGGTCCTTAATGAGACCCTGCACAGGCCACGAGGATCTCCAGCGTCGGCTCTCGCGTGTACCGAGCGATACCGACACCACAGCAAGAACCAGCCGACCTGATCTCCCCACCGCACCGTCCTGTTCCTGCTTCTGGCCCGTCTTGACGTACGGTGGTGGCTCACCTGTGGAAGCTGTGCTGGAAACTCAGAGCGTGCTGGGGGTTGACGAACTTGGCGATGGCCTTCCTTTGCTGCGGCAGCATGTTAAACATCTGAGCAGAGCACAGGAACACAAAGGTTTCCCCAGACAGCTCGACCGACCACAAACGGCTATGAGAATGGTCACGTGGTTCCGCATGCTACCACTAGGTGTCAGCATTGCGCTGTATTCTAGAGCAAGCTGGTCCTTAAACGTTGCCAAGGTGACAGACTGTAGATACAATGCCAGCCAGGACATTATGAAAGCATTTTTAATAGGTTACTGCGGGAAAAGCAAAAGGCAAACAAGCTACAGGGTTGACGGTGTAGTTAAACCCTCGACCTCGTTCTAGCAGGTCACGAGACGTATCGATGCGCAGGGCTACAGCGGTACCGGATCCTGGTCCTACCTGTATGGGCCCGATGGAGTTCAGCAGGTTCTTGATCTGCTTCTCCGTGGTGGAGGAGGAGAGGCCGTCGATGGACACCGTGCTGGGCTGGTGCTCCGGGCCTCGAGGGTTTGGCCTGTTCGCCGACATCATCACACGCCCTCCGCCATGACCCGGCGGAGCGCCGCGACCCCGCCCGCGACCCGGAACCACAACCTGCACGAGTGGGGGGGGGGGGTAGTGAGAAGATGTGCAGGTAGTAGCGCTCTTATAGCCCACAGTACTCAAGCCCTACAGGAAAGGGTGTGTTAGGAGCCCCGTGTTTGGAGGAGGGCAGACTGGGAGTGACTGCAGGTGCTTGAGTCCGTTGTGTGTGTGTGTGTGTGTGTGTGTGTGTCTACAATTGGTGCTTTATTATTATGGAGATCTGCAGTGCTGGATGCAGGTCCACACCCACGAGGAAAGAGGAGATACTCAACACAAACATGGAGTCACTTTGCCTTAATAAGCATGAGCTTAGTAAAACGGTGCTGACTTTAATACTGTAGTGTTCACTGTGCGCCCAGACTGACCCGATTCGTTTGGTTCGCCATCCCACAGGCTGCTTCCTGCTGCTGGGGCGCGCTGCCCGTTGCCACGGTGACCTTCCTGATGGCGGCCGTCCTCTGCTGTGGGGCTGGCCGACCAATCGGTGGCTGCTGCGGCGGGGCGCCGGGGTTGGGTCCCGCCTCTCCCTGCGAAATGCCGCCACATCGTCACATACCTACGAACTCTGTACCGCGGGGCCGGGCAGGTGAGCGTACAATTCTCAGAACTGTGGTCCGTTATGAATATTCCGAATATTAAGTACTTAATTGAAATAATTCTGTATACGCCAATGGAGAGGAAAAACAAAACATATTCACATCTTCAGAAGCAACACCTCAGAAACAGAAGACAACTGCAAACAGCAGCATAAATGGGGACAGAAGGCAGACGCTCTCTGTACACACTCCCCGCTAATGCAGCCATATTGGCAGGTGCGTGTGGATCCTGCTTCCTGAGCCCGTCCTTTAAGGCGAGGGGCCCCCCCCATCACACTCTAGGCTCACTACCTGGCTATTGTCATCGCCCTCGCCGAACCCCACCTAATGAGACAATGTCACGGAAACATTTACACCCGCACCACAAAAGGCTCCGGTAATCGGGTCCTAAACCTCTCAAAAGCCGAGCCAGGCCGTCAGTATCTGCCCACCGCCTGATAATGCGCGTCCGTCCGTCCCTGAGCTGAAGCACTATCTTCTGCCTGTCTTAGACTGAGGGGGTAATAGATTAATGCAGCTGAATAGAAAATCCAGTCCTCCTTATCCACCCCCCACCCCCCCGCCAACCCCACCCCTCCCCCACCCAACACACCCCACCCCTCCACCCCTGGCGGATGGTAAGCTGCATTATTCTGGGGGTGGGGTGGGGTTAGGGGGGCTGATGGCGCTCGATGAGCCAGCCTCTGCACCACCGCTGCTTTTGTGCGACGTGCAGCCTTTGGATTCGTCCCGATGAAAATTTAATTTGCTCTTATCGGCCGAGCTAAGCTGAGGGTGGGGGCGATGAGGGGGGAAGAAAGGAAGAAGAAAAAAAAATTATCTAAATCCATCCAAACTGCCATCTCTCTTCTCTGCGGCTCTCGTCGGTATTATTACACTGATATCCACAAAGACGAAGAAGATTAATTGCACTTGTCCTGAGATTGACACCTATTCTAACACACCTCCGTGATGGGGGTTGGGGGGGGGGGGGGGGGTTGGTTGAAAGATAACATTGTCAAGCTGTAGAGCATGACAGGGGGAGAACGTCTGAGGGAAGCATCTCCAGGATCGGTCCCCTCCCCTCCCTCGCCCGCCTCCATCTCTCTGTCTCTGTCTCCACCTCGCCGTCTCCACCTCCCAGAGCAAAAGGCGCGGCGCACGTAGCTCGGCGCTGCTTTCCATTAGCGCGTCTGACACGGTTATCTTCATCGACAGCGTGTCATGCCAAAATGAGATATATCCCGCGCTCCGCTTTGAGAGCGGCGAGCAGATGAGGTGCTCCGCACATCGTTTAGGACCTCAGAACGTGCCTGAAAGCCTGGAAACGATTCCTGCACTCCGCTTTTTGGCGGCGAAGAAATCTATTAAGGCGGGCGGCCAGTCAAACCTGGAGAAGCTGAAATGTCAGCGGCAGGCACGACCGGAGCCCAGAAACGTCTTTGGGGCCTTGAAGGTCCTGGTGGGATTACGATGACTTAAAGAAGACACAAACCTTTAGAATGCACCGTGCTGATGTCACTGCACGCAAAGCACAAATGGCACGCGGCTCACTTTAAATGACTTTACGAGGCAGTCGGCGGGGCCGCACCGAGACGCTTAAGAGCCCCCCGTCGCTCCAACGCAGCCTCGGAAGGGAGGCGCGAGTACGTTTTACAGATCAATTTCCGGGGGGCCGCGACGGGAGACGTCTGCTTTAGCGTCGCTACGCGCTCGAGATCTGGCCCATTTAAGAGTGAATCGACAACCTGTGCCAAAGGATTCAACCTGTTTCACGAGACTTCGACATTTCAGGAGGAAAAAAAAACACCTTTAAAAGTAAGCGGAACTTCTACGGTGTGTCCTGGTGTAAGTGTGCGCGCTCACCAGCCGTTTCACCACTCGCACTTTTGGCGGGACGTGGGCGGCGGCCGTTCCGCCGGCGCGTTGCATCACCGTCCTTTTCCCTCCGGGCCTGAGCGGCAGGGGCTGGGCGTGGCCTGGTCCTGGGGCGTGGCCTGGTCCTGGGGCGTGGCCTGGTCCTGCGTGGCCTGGTCCTGGGGCGTCGCCGGGGGCCGGACCTCTGCTCTGGGTGTTTGGGAGTAGTGGAGGCCCCGGTCTCGCAGGGTTCTGTGGATTCGTGGGTCTACCCGGCTGCTGCCACAGGGCTTTGAGAGCAGGTTCGGGCCCGGAGGCCTGAGGCTCGGAGCTCAGCAGCCGGCTTTTCACGCTGGGCCGGACGACGGCGGGGGGCGGTGCGGGGGCGGAGCCGTTGGGGGCGAGGGAGGGGACGGGCTGAGGGGGCGGCGGCTGAGGAGGGGGGAGGGGCCGGGGCCGTCTGGGTCTGGCTGCCGATGCGCTCCAGGAGCTCCTTCTTGCGGACGCCCGCCTGCATCTGCCTGCGCAGCTCCTTCCTCCTCAACACCTCCTCACGCAGACGCTTCTGCTCCTCGATCTTCAGCCGGTACTGCCGCGTCTCCTCGTCCTCCTCTGGATCCTGCAGACACACACACACCTCTCAGTTGCTAGCTACGCCATCTTCAGCAGATTCACTGAAATGGTCTTAAAGGACCATTTCGGAATTAAAACGAGATTAGACAATTTTGGAATTAAAATTAGATTAAAAATTAAAACTAAAACATCTACTAGAAACAGAGGTATTGGTTTGAGAGTCAGCCTGGTACACTGCAAGCCCAATGACTCTGATTTATGGTGCAAGTGATTCCAAAAGACAAAAAGAGAGCAAACAAATGAGCAAAACTATAAGCCAGTGTCATAGCAGGAAAAGCCTTTCAAACTCATTAGCTGCATCTCTAACCTAGCTGTAAAACAGTAGTGAAACAGAATTAATGAACAAAATGAATTCATTCTTTGTTTACAAATCTTTACAAAACCCTACTGAACTTTAAAACATACAACCTTTTACACATCTAGTGTACAGTGCTGTACTCTCTCACACACACACACACAGCATTACTTCATATTTTCCTCTGTCTGGTCTGGCTAATAGGGGCTTCTGAAGAGATGCCAAATTAATACAAATCATAAATGCACATAGAGAATAACTCGTCAACCACCCTGATGCCGAGGAAGAATTTCAACTGCCTACACATTCTGGTAGAAGATTAATAAATGTCAAATCCTTAGTGTGGGGGGGGGCACAGGGGGTCATTTTCATTTGAACTACTCTGACACGCTAACAAAGAGGCAGGCAGTGATTTCTCAAATCTACTGAAGTCCACTGAAGCCCATGAGACTCGAGTGAAGCATGTGGTCCGCGGTCTGGGCTGCCTGAACAGATGTGGTCGGCCGGTTTACCTGCGCAGCTGGGCTCGACTGTGCAGCCGCGTTTGCCTTCTTCATCTCCGGGGTGACGGGAGGCGGCGGCATCATTTTAGCCATGCCCCGCCCCCGGCCCATGGCCCCGCCCCCCGGGCCCTGGCCGACCCTGGTAAGGGGCCTGTTGGGGGCGGGGGGACGAGGAGGGCGGGCGCTGGGGCTGCTGGTGGCGATGGGCAGCTCGCGGAGGTTGCTGTTGCGCTGGGGGGCACTCTGCATCTGCTGCAGGGGGGGCGGGGACGCCTGCGCACACACACACACACGCATTCAGACACAGAGCCAACGAATCAGAGGCAAGGGGAATCCGGCAGCATCCACAGCGGCGTCCAATCCACGCCGAGATCCACCCGTCCGCAGTGCACACAGTGGTGTCGAAGAGTGGTAAACACTAATGGGCAACTGTACAATTCAAATCTACTGGGTGCTAAGTAGGAGGACTAATTCTGATCTATTCTTGAGGTTGTTGACGTTCAGATAAGATAGGAGTCCTGTCATGGTATGGTCTGCAGAAACAAAGTGGCCCACTCCCAAGCAGAACAGCTATCTACACTTTTCACGTTTCAAATGATGAGTTAGACAAAAATGCAAATGGGGCAAAGACAATGAATGAGAGTTAGTTAAAGAAACTTTTCTAAGCAGGACTGACATCATCTTAGCTGAACCAGCCAAACGGAATGCTAAATCATACCATTTCCCATGACAACCAGGTGATGTCACCAGCACGGTGAGGAACGTGAGGTTTGAGAGCATAATACCACCGATGATCATTCAACAAAAAAATACTCTAAATACTACAAATCCCATAACCCCGAGCGCCGACTCACCATCCTCATGCGCCCAGGCATGTTCCGTGGCGGTCCGTTCTGGGGGCGGAGCTGCATCTGCCGGGGCCCGCCCTGAAGGGGCTGGCGGAAGTGGGAGTGGGAGAGGTGCATGATGGGATGCTGCTCGCCAGGCGGGCCCTGGTGCTGGTGATGCTGCTCGTGCTGGTTGTGGGGTGGAAGCTGGGGGGGATGTGGGTGGCCCTGGGGAGGGAGGTCCTGTCTGTGGTGCTGCTGGTGCAAGGCATGATGGGGCAGTGGAGGATCGTGGTGCTGGGGCTGAGAGTGAGGCTGCATTATACCCTAAAGCACATACCCAGACACACACACACACACACACACACACACACACACAAGGGGATTGGAGTGGTTAGTACATTTCTCATGCAGCATCTGAAAAACAATCTTCAAGCTTCAAACATACTGCTAACTAGAGAGGAACTGCATGAGAATTACAGTGTGTTTAAAGATGAGACATGCATAAAAAAAAACAGTAGAGGGCACTGTTGGCTGAGACTTGTAGGCTTAACACAGTGGCATTAAAAGTGGCATAACTCACATTAAAGATCTATTCTGTGCACACACACACACACACACACACACACACACACACACACACACACACACACACACACACACACAGGGAAGGACATGGCGTGGTGGTTCTTTGAGAACAGACTTACTCTCTGGCGTACCTGCAGGCTAAAGGGCATGTGCTGGGGGCTGAAGGGCGGGCCTTGCTGCTGGGGAGGGAAGGGCTGCCTGTGGCCCATGAAGCCTCGTGGCCCCGGGGGAGCGGGGGGGCCGTGCTGGGGGGGCAGACTGGCACGCGGGGGCTCCCGCTGGAACATGCCTCCGCCCACGGGCCCCTGGCCCTGGCCCACGCCCAAGGGCCCAAAGGCCGGGCCGGGCCCCGGAGCGCCGGACATCCCCCCCGGCGGGGGGAAGGACAGCGGTCCGGGCCCCCCGAGAGGAAGAACGTTGTTATTCATGAGAGGGGCGGGACCCGGGAGATCGAACATGTGCTGGCCGGGGAAGCGAGGCTCTTGAGGAGGGAGGAGAGAAAAGGAGCGTGAGAGTTGAGAAGAGTCAGCGGGGCACAGCTAAGCACGGCGGCTTACGCAACGTGAGGCTCGTCCCCGTGATTTCATTCCATGTTAACGCAGGCTACACATTACACATGACAGAGGGTGGGGTGCCACACCCAGGTACCGGCGCTACCGAGTTTTAACGGACCGCGCCGATACGTTAAAGGGCTTAGCGGGCCGGCCCGTTAGCTGAGACGGGCGAATGGGAAAAGGGCCTAAACGCTGCAGTGCGGTGGGCCTTCAGGACCCGGGCCTGTCACTGCTCCAACACATGACTTCAGATCACAATCTACAGCCACGGGTGACATTTACACCTGGCGCCCGCACAAAGCTAATCTGCTCCCTGCAGGCCGGTCTTACCGTTGCCGAAGAAAGAGTCTCGCTCCTGGTGGGGGGGCGGCGGTCCTCTCCACTGCTCCTGGGGGGGGGGTCTCTGCGGCTGCACAAAATTCCCTTGCAGGTGCTGCTGGAAGTCCGCGGGGCCCTGCGAGAGAGACGGGATACACGGGATGTTTAGGGGGGTGGGAGGGGGGTGTGTGTGTGTGTGTGTGGGGAGGGGGGGTGGGTTCTACATCACACAACACACTCCGCACCGCCCGGCTCGTTCGCGCGGTGTGGTGGATTATCGAGGCGTTTTTGTTTTTTTCCCCAGAGCCTCCCGCCTTCACCCGCGACTCCGAAGACTCTGAATCCATCCTTCACCTCGCAGAGGCGAAGCCAGATAAGGATCCACTAATCCTCGCTCGGAATGGCGCTGCCCTGCTCCCAATCGCTTTTCTCCTTTTAAAAGCATCCTCGCGCGCTTAAGAAATTAACCTTCGTTCACGGAGGCCGCGTGAGCCCCGCGCCGCCGAACCCTCCTGCTCATTAGGCCTTAAGATCCCATCGAGGGTTTTAATCCCCCCCCCCTCGTTTTTTCTTCTTTCCTGGAGCCGCGGCCGTCGGGGGGGGGGCAGGTGTGGCGGCGAGGGCGAGTGGAGACGGGCAGAGTTGCTTAACGGAAAGTCAATCGGTCGGATTAGCTCGCCGTTCGGCGGGTGGCTGTGCGCGGGGTGGGGGGATTTAAAGCGCATTGTTAGCGTGGGCTTCATCGCCGTGTTCAAAAAGGTCAGCTCCCCCAGGCACAACGGAGGCTTAACGGAGGCAGCCATCACCCGGGCCACCACAGCTGGAGCTCGCCTAATAAAACAGAACAAAAGCAAATAAAACGTCCAACACCCGACTGTACCGCAGATCCACGCGCGGACCGGGTCGACGCAGAACCCATTCTGAAGTAGCCAAGACAATGAGGAGCGGGAAGGGCGGGAAGGGCAGACGGCCATTTTGGACAGGGGGGACGCGGGCGTGCCGTCCACCTGCCGCGAGGTCGAGCGGCCTGAGCTAAGCGAACAATGCCACGCCCCCTGCCCGTAGCCCCGCCCAGTTAATGGCGATTGGTGCAGGGTGTAGCGCCAGGCTCACAGCTCGTTTACTGTGGCCGCTCTGATTGGCACATGGCATTCCGCTGTCTGCAGTAGTCACAAACACAACGCATCAATCAAATATGTGGCAGTGATTAATATTCAAAAACTAGTAGTAAATATTCAACAGTGTGAGAGGTAGTGGCCCAGCCTGCAGTTAGGTTAGATGTCCCTGTATGATAATGTATGCTAATCAAGCACCCAGAGGGCTAATAGAATTTGCTGGCTGTCTAGTCATTGGCATTTTAAATGACATCCTGTTTGTGCCAGACTGGGTATGGGAGACAGACAGCTGGGGGAATTTATCTATCTGGGGGTGTGTGTGTGTGTGTGTGTGTGTGTGTGTGTGTCTGTCTGAGAGAGAGAGAGAGAGAGAGAGAGAGAGAGAGAAACAGAAAAACAGAGAGAGACAGAGAGACATCCTTGGCCAGATTAGGATAAAATGGCTCTCCAAGATGAGTCTAGTCTTGTGAAAGCCAAAAGCTGCAAATGAGAGTGCGGTCTAGTGCACAGAGCCACCATGTACAGGCCCTCGTACAGGCCACCATGCCAGTGACCGGCCCTCGTACAGCCCGGCATGGACATCCAAACAGCTGGGTTAACCTAACGGGCTATGAGGTAACGGCCATGAACAACCCTTAAAGATGTGTGTGTGTGTGTGTGTGTGTGTTACTGAACACTTTACCACTGTGGAAGGAGGTAACATGTTTTAGTGGACATGCTTCACAGTTTAGGAGCGATGCACAGAATATAGTTTGTTCCCCTTTTTTGAACCAATATCCTATATTTCTAAACATAAGTGTGCTAAAGAGAGAGACAGACAGCGAGAGACAGACAGATTAGAGGGGGAGGCAGGCTGTGTGAGAGTGAGACTGCTAAAAACCAGCACACGCGTCTTCCTCTCTGGAATAAATCCCTTTAACACTGGCCTAGGCAGCCGTGGGATCGGCCGCCTGTGTCACTGAGACCACTCATCTCTTCCGAGCGCTGAAACGGTCATTTACATCCGCTTTCCATTTTCATGGTTTCCATTTCAATTTGAGAATGTTTTTCCACCCCTCAAACCCAGAGAGGGGGGCGAGGCGGAGAGACGTTCCTGCCCGGTGGGCAAAAGCGGGATCTCACGAGTCACCGGGGCGAACGACGGCGTTCATTTCACGTTCGCCGCTGCCGGGGCGGAAAACGCGCTCCGTTACGAACCTCGGGCAGCAGGTTGCGAGCCCCCCGGCTCCTGAGTGGCGCTTTCAAAAGGTCTTGGCGCTTTGTCCCGAGACAATTTGCCGTCGAGCGTGCTTACTTACCGGGAATCTCTGAGGCGCAAGGTTGGGTCTGGGCTGGTTTTGAGCTGGAGCCATCAATGAAACTACAAGTAGAGAGAAGGACAAAAGGCGGTTATTTAAACCAAAAAACGTCTGCCCGCGTATCACCCAGGCCACATGTGGCAACGCTGGCGCCCTCAGAGGGGGGTGGGGGGGGGTTATTCCAGCGCCCAGAATGGCCCCTCACACGCCCAGGTCCCGTAATGGGATAGAACAGCCATGTCAAAAGGTTTCATTTCACCGCAAATCAATTCTCCTCCATACGTTTTCACCGATCTAATTTGGGGCTAATGTGCTGCCGACCAATCAGAAACACCCAAAGGCTGGACGTCAGCAACGCGCAGCTCCGAGCCAACAGGAAACGTCTTTTTTTTTCCGTGAACGGCGATCATACACGTGCAACGCAGAGGGCCGGGGAGGAGTGTGTGTGTGTGTGTGTGTATGCAGGCGTACCTTGCACGGGTGAGGACGACGGCCCTCGGAAGTGCGGGTTGATGTGGATGTTCTTGGGCTGATGCTGCTGGTTGGGAAGCGTCTGTGCGGGCGGAGGGGGCGTGGCCATCCCCCGGGGCCCGTGCAGTTCTGGCTGTGGCCTGGGGGGCGGCGGTAGAGGCCCTGGTGAGCGGTGAGGCATCAGCAGTTGTAGAGGCTGTTGGGAGAGGGGGCCCACAGGGTTGGGGAAAAGGCCCGGGCCCCCGCGCGGGCCGTTTGGGCGGGGCTGGTGATGACGTGACTGTGGGGGCATCATCCTGGGCTGGGGGAGGGGGAGAGTGTAAACAGCCAACCAGAGCAACAGATTGACAACACTGTGTTACGTGTCTTGTTACATGCACACAAGAGCTAGTACAACAATCATGTCATTAATCTCGGAATTTCTTTAATCCCGTAAAAGCATTCAGGGGTAATCCAGGCTTGCGGGGACTCTTAAGAGAATCTCTCATTTGCCTGCAGAGTCTAGTCAAAATCCTGACACATGACTCTCTCAAACGTAATGATGCAGAGGTGCAGGATTCTCAACCAGTCTCCCACCGCACGGATCTACGGCATCCTATCCGACGAAACAGGCGGGAGCGCCGTACACGCTGCTAATCTGGACTCCCGACTACAAGCATCACACCTTGAGTGACAAAGTGAGTGTGGGAGGGGAATAAAATGAAAGCACGCCATCCCCCAACGAAACACACACACACACACACATTACTCATAGCCCGGACATAGCCAAGACACAAACTGGCTCCTCTATGAAGAGGAATGAACTTTTACTTCATGCTCTTTTTTTCATTTATTTTTCTTTTTTTGTTACATAAAAAGGTGCAGTACTAAGTGCTGAGGGGACGTCACAAACGAGGGGATTACGCCGCAAATAAGCACAGGGACCTAAATCCTTAGACAAAGTCCAAATTTAATTTGGTGTAATGCTTCCTCAATGGACTCCTGCCAAGTTATTTGGCATAATCCATAATATCAACACGGATAAGAGGGGGGTGGGGAGGGGCGGGGTAAATGACTTTCTCCTACGCAAACTGACTTCAGGGCACTGGGGCACGCAGGGCTAATGGGGCAGGAGGCCGGTCCCCTGCAGCCATGACAGGACCACAACTGCCCTGAACGGGGCGAGGAGCTTCTGCAGGACTGTGAGGAGCCGTGTCTCTCTCCTCTCTCCCTCTTTATCTCTCTCCCCCAATGTGTTGTGATTTCAGCGGCCAGGTGAGCAGGGTTCATCCTCTCCACCACAGGGGCTTGGTGTGGCTTTGGTGCTGTCACGGCCTGCTCCACCGCGCTCATGGAGCTCATGGAGCCTCTACGTCGCCGATCAATCACAATGACAATTTAACACTTCAGACAAATTCCAAAGAAAAACCCCCAAACTCTTCTCCGACGGGGGAGGGATGCGATGGGAAAGCCCAGCGATGGGAATCCTCTGTGTTGAGGATTATGGGATCTTATTTCACGTGGGAGGAAGCCACAGAAAACACAGGCGCGATGGCGCGTGGCAGCGACGGGATGGAGCAGGACAGTTTGTATGGGACAGGACAGTTTGTATGGGAGAGGGCCCGCTCTACCTGGATTTGTTCTAGACTGCATGGTATGAGCAAAAAATGCTTCACTGTTTTACAGTATGCGCCTTGCAGTGTCACCACCTAACCACTATGTTGCAAACTGCCTGACGTGATGACCCATTTTGATTCACACATTATTTTGCTCATGCACTACGTGTTTTTTATAATATGGGACGTTCACGCTCGGGCTGGGTGTTTATGAGAGGGCCCGTGTTCTAGACCTTTGTAAGGTCACCACCTCCACTATGTTGTGCCTGACGGGCCGCGATCGCTACAGAACACGCACTTCCACCGCGGCGATCAGCCGTAGACGCGGCGATCAGCCGTAGACGCGGCTGCGGTTGCCGTTCTTACCTGCATGCCCAAGTTGACCTGCATTAGCGGCGGCCTGTGTTCGTTGATCCTCCCCTTTCCATCGCCACGGAAATCTCCCATTCCGAACAGAGGGAGCATGCCCCTCCCTCCTCCCCTGCCTCTGCCGCCCATCAAGGGGAGACCACGCCCGCCGAGTGCGCCGATCCGGCCCCGCCCTCCGAAGCGGCCCTGTTTGCGCACGCGCTCCTTCTCCTCGAACTCCAGCAGGTCCGCTTTGGCTTCTTCCGTCAGTTCTGGATAACAAACGGGACCAGAGCAGACGGTGTGAGGAGAACCTCTGAAGCCAAAACCAGACCCACAGCAACGCAGTAACGACCGCAACGAACCCAGGGTCTCCGGAATGTTCCGTCTTTTGCTGGCGGCATCGGAGAGTCTGACCACGGTGACGTCCTTGCGCTCGGTTTTGAAGCGCTGCCGGCCGGACTCTTCGTTGTTGTCCTCCTCATCCTCGTCGGATTCTTCTTTCGCGTCGGCTTCTTGCTCCGGCTCCGCCTCCACCAGGGCCGGGAGGAGAGAACAGTCAGCCAACACAGACAGCAAACTTACATGCGCTGAAACGCCTCAAACGCAGTACCGACAGCCCAGTTAGGGCTCGTGTCTGCGGCCTTCTGGCAGAGTTAACTACGGGTCACTTCTTTTTCCCCTCTCATGCAGATTCAGTAGTGTGCTGAATTTCTTTCTGATTCTCTTATTGTGACCTTTTTCAGGCCCTCTGCACTCCGGATGCCTCTCAAGCTCAGCTGACAGCGTAGCAGAACAGGGTCGGTGTTGACTGCTGAACGTGCTGTAGCTGCCGTGGTGGGCACATCAGTAACCCTGTCCTACATGTTTGAACAGTCAACCATTTACACGGACAATGTGTCAGAACCTCAGAGAGCTCGCAGGTGATTAATAATGGTAGTGACATGTGAAGAGCAGCCATTTATATCCACATATGCACAATATCATCAATATTTTAGTTTTCTAAATATGGCCGTACTGCAGCACCGACGCTGCCAGGTTTGTAGAAGCCACCGGCCGCTACAAAAGCTACCACATCTCACGGCAGTTTTATTGCTGTCTGAATGAAATGTGTAAAAAAAAATAATAATAATAATCCCTCACCTCCTCTGGTTCAGTAATCAGAGAGTTATCTGGCCCCTCCACTTCCTCCTCTGGCCCCTCCCTTTCCTCTTCTGGCCCCTCCCCTTCCAGCACTTCCCGCTGGTCAGTCTGCTCCTCTTGTGATTCTGTGCCATATTCAGCAGGGTACTCGTCGACCTGCAGGGAATGACAAATCAACACCAAGTTTGTTTCAAATATGTTTAAAACAACCTTCACACATGCTCACACACACACACACACACACAGCCACCCACAACCACGCCAAGAACACTTCTCGAATACATAAAAGTGTCCATCTTCCCCACCACAGATAAGCATATTTGCAGATTACGCTTCACCGATTGTGGAGATTCAAATTTGGAAATCCTTTTAGTGGAGGTTTAATCTGGGCCTGGGGTGGGTTCAATCCAGCCTACGTCAACAGCAGTAGTCCCGTTCTTTAAGGACCAGACTGGCCTCGCTCATTAGGACAATTACAGTATAGAAAACACATACTGATGATCATCAAAGACCATACGGATGTGGATGAAAATGTTAACGTCACAGGGGGGGGGTGGATGAGAACCCAGGACAGCCCGGTATAGTGAACAGAGGTTGGGGGGGGGGGAGCTGTTGTAGGGAGCCCTGCTGAATTAGCATAACAGTAGGGATTCCAGTCACATTACTATGCCCCATTACTATTCCTGCCCCCCATTTGAAATTCAATGAGATGTAAATGTTTGACATGATACACAGAAAACAGGAGATAAACATGCACACGGTTCAGTGATAGCAAAAACATCATTGAGATGTCCTTACACATACATGCACTCGCACATATGCATGCGCGCACACTCGGAAACACAGCCCGGCGACAGGGAGAATATAATCATTCCACTACGTCAGATATATTCATATCGAATTTTTTTTTTTTACATACGCTCACGTGCAGCAACAGGAATGTAAATGCAAGACGTCTGGTTTAATTTCCCCTGCCGCCATCCTTAGAAACTCCTCGCCAATTAAACCTTGCGAGCTTTCCAGGAGGCGTCTGGAGCTCAGAGTGAACCGTGTCATCCACGTCCAGCAGGCGTAGGAGGTTGATGCTCCTCTTGGGTCGAAAACTGACCAAACGGGTCTCCACACTTTTGGGTAACTGCTTTAATTGTGGAAGTCAGCAATTGCCACCAAGTGTTTAAGACAAACTCGGTGACTGAAGTGTTCCAAGTTCACTAACACCTGAGACTTTTCACTCCTCCTTCATGTACTACAGTCCAGAATGCATTTTTGTAACACTGCGTCTTGTACATTTGGTTCGACTGGTTTCACAATACAAGAGCCGACGCTCTCCGATTGGTCAGCACGTCGACATGGATACAAGCTCTTCCACAGCTAACGCTAACGGAACTTTAAAGAAACGTGGGCGAAACGCAGTTGATGGGTTTGTGCCGTTATTAAATCCAGTAAAATATGTGAAATGATTTAGAGAACCTCTTGGTGCATTTGGTGACTTCAATTCATTATCAGTATTTGACAGACATTCTTATCCAGAGCAAACTGCATATATATGCATCACTGGTGATGGTGAGAGCTTTGAATTAAACCCTTGACCTCAGCGTTGCTAGCACTTTGCTCTAGCAGCTAAACTACAGGTGGATACTGGTCCATACTGTGGACCACACAACTCACAACAGCAGTGAGCAACCTAGAATGATATCCATGTCCTAACTGTAATAATCAGTAGAAGCTCTGCTCTTTCTCTGTCTCCATCACACTCCTTTGTTCATCCACGCACGCATCAGACACACACTGTCCTTCCAGCAGGACAAACAGCTTAATCTCTTAAACTGTTCCACATATAATCTCTCAACAGCAGCAAACACAGAAATGCCAAAGCCCCGCCAGTCAGACGACCTTCGAAACAGAGACGGTCGCACGCTCGACTCAAGACTGCACACAGTCCGCGTGCGCGAGCGTGAACGAACGGAACCACATCTTCCGTCCAGAACGCCAGCGCGAGCCGTAAAAGGTCACAGACTTATCCGAGTTGCTTTGTGTTGAGACGAAACGTCTTTGTCCTGATGCCCCACTGAATGGTCTACACGTCCCACGTCTCCCTTTGACCTCCACTTCTCTATTCGTCCCCCTGCGGTGGACCGAAACAAATAAATAACGAAACGAGGGCGAAACCGAACAAACTCATCAATCATTATCCCGTGTTATCCTGTAAAAGGTCGACTTTAAAAGGAAGGTCGGTAATCTTTCTCACTCGTGCCGCTCTTATCAGATCGTGTCTGAGGACCTTCACCATTAGACGGCAGGGACCGGCAGCGCTCGCATCACACAAAGGCCCCTCGAACCCTTAACGAAACATCCAGGCCCCGGGGAGGGAGAACAGGGTGTCTCCGCTTAGATGAGCCCATGACAGGCGATGCCCAAAGGCCTGTCCGCACAATCCCCGCCCCCATCAGCGCACGGCAGGAAGCCGCACGGCAATCTGGAGATAACGGAGCTAATTTAGTTTTCCGTACTGCTGCACAGAGCCCCTGCTCCCCAGCCCAAGGCAGTGGTGGTGGTGGAGGTGGTGGAGGTGGTGGAGGGGGATGGAGCAGTCAGCGCCCCCTTTAATAGGCTTTGCTCCTCTCAAACTTCCATTCTCGTCCAGCACACGACAGGACAGCCAGGTTTGGGTCTCTCGGTCCCTCTTACAAATGCAGGGTGTAAACAAAATAATAAAAAATGCGGCCCCCGTGTGAAGATGGCCGATCGTTTGCATTCACTTTGGTAGGACGGGGGCGGATGGACGATGTATTGGCAGGACAATTCTGAAGGCGTTTCATCACAGCCTCACCAACAGAAACTTGTACCCATTCCACATAAGGCCTACTCCTACCCATACACGTGCCTCGCACCTTGCCAAGAGATTAGGCTCAGTGTTTACCTCTATAAATAACTTAAAGGCATGTGGAACAAATGAAATTTAGATCCATTTAGTGAATAGACGGGTGCAAAAACATCTCCCAAAAGGGCAACAACTCAAATGCGGAGGGGATGCCTCATCACCCACTGTGGTGTTTACCTTGGTCACCATTCCCACTCTAACTGCAGGCTTACTTGGTTAGGTGATCCCCCAACTGGCCATTGTTCCTGTGCCTCAGTAGTACTGCCCAACCAGCACGTGATGCAGAAGACGAAGTGTTTATTAAAGCCCAACGAACTGTGCATATTAGACATTAAAGAACTTTAAAATGTACACACACATACTGTATATATATATATATATATATAATCTCAACAACATACAATGCAATTACAGTTACAGAAAACTCCCCAGTATCACTATTCATAAACAGAAAATTGATAGACTTCCCAAGTCTACATCAAGATTCACATATGGAGGTGGTTATGCTATATGGATTAGACGAATCAAATACAACATTACACAAAACATACTTAACACTACATAAGTATTTAAAACTTAAAACTACTAGTGGTGATTTTATTCATATGCTGAAAGCTGAAGATATTTACACATGCATACATGATCCGACATCTCTTTTTAAGGCAAAAATCTGGTTGTTGGGTGACGTGGATTTGCTGAGCATACATTTTTCAAAAGTATTTTGTATGGTTGGCCAAATGGCTGCCAAGACATGCATATTGATGAACCGCAAATCTGAAAACACACCTTAAAAAACTATAAGTAACCATCAGTACTACTGAGAAAATCATGTTTAGAGAAAGGGGAAATAGCCTAAAATACTACCAAATATGGAGGTCCTTTATAGACATTTTACCCTTCATACAATTTTCTTTGACAAATGAGCAGCCTCATTTAAAGCAGATCTGCTCATCTGAACATGACCCTGGGGGAGGGGGGGATAACATGGCAGTGTGTAGGATAAATGACTTTTGAATGATATGGTCCCCCCACAGTAGTGAGTGTGGAGAAGGATGGGATACTAGTACCAATGGGGGCACTAGGATATTAAAAGAGCTCCAACGCTAGATATTATTAAATCTAAGATAAAAACTTATTTGAAGAGCCTTTTGGTTCGTTACCGTTTTGTATGTACTGAAACATTGTACCTAGAATGTAGCATTATTTCTAGTTTATGTTTTACATATTATTATCTTCGATAATTCTTAATTATTTTTATCTTATTTTATTTCTCTCAATTTACTGTCTTTAAACCCTTTTGTTGATTGTCCAATTTCTTTATTTAATTGTTCATTTGTATTTTATTGCTTTAAAATCTTCCGTTTTTAATTTATCATAATTTCTGGCAAGTTATTATTATTTTTTTCTCCTGTGTAAAGCACTTTGAATTGCTGGTGTGTTTGTAATGTGCTATTTAAATAAACTTGTCTTGCTTTGTATAAATAGAGCATTTAAAAATTATGTTTATGTCTTATTGAAGTCAATACAAAGGTCCCTTTTATAGTCAATCACAATACCAAGTTACTCAACTGGTAACAGACTGTATTAGCCTTAAATTTATCAAGGTAGAATTTGAGAATTGAAATCATTCTACAATCAATGGATATTTCCTTTGTTTCTGTTATGTTTAGGAAGCTTCACATCTGAAGCTTCCGAACTGTCAGAAGTCAGAACTGGTGCTTGCTCCTCCATCCCAGCATACAGAAGGCTCAACACTTATTAAAGTGTCTACAGAAGAGAGGGCTAGTGCAGGACATGGTATATAAAGAAGGCGGCAACACCTCCCTGAATTCTACAGCTAAGAAAATCAACAACCCACGAAACCAGCTGGGTAATTGTCACAGGTAGATGCTCACAGTGGCGGAGACCTGCACCAACAGGGAAGCCCCTGCACAACTGCCACTCTCAAAGTGTCAAATGCCCCCCCCCCACTTCTATGCAGGACCCGGGAAGGTTTCCCCTGCCACCGTGTGAAACACTGGCCATGGGTTTAATCCCCTGCCACACCTTCCTGGGCCTGGAGATGTAATGGAAAATTTAGAATGCTGTAATGTTATGAGAAAGTCATAAAACTTCTCTTATCTAGTAAACTCTTGAAAGGGCTTTGGGTTGTCAGTGAGTGGACAAACATCCGTTTGACGCATCTTGATACGCTAGACGCAACCATTCTGCTAGTAATAAGTCCCGAGATTGAATTCTCAGTCACTGGTGTATGTGCAGAGAGAAGTACAAAAGAGGAGCCGTTCAGACACAGGACGCCTCTCCTCTGCAGACACTTATGGTGTGTGTGACGGACATCCAGGAGTATTCCAAAAATAAAGAATTGCATTTCTGTCTCTTAGCAGTTGATTTTCCCACAGCAGAGATATTTGGAGCTGTGCTTCTCTTCGTGTTGTCCCTTCAAGCCATTTCATCCTGCAACATTCATTCTTATGAATTCCGCTCGTTGGCTCATCATTGGGGGAAGATTTTTAAAAGATCTCCATCACACATATCGTAAGGAAATCAGACACACCTACAACCTGGTCATTAATACCAGGGCTATCAAAGACCTTCCATAATGTGCAATCAAAACATCCCTGCAGGGCTATTATACAATCACTGGTCCACTCTGTGAAACCCCTGTGTTGAGGTTTCACCTTCTCTAGGAGCCTCTGCCAGACAGGGTGGAGGTAGACTAGACTCAGTCAGATGCTCCTAATGAAGGAACCTTGAACATGATGTATAGGCATTTTTGACAATTATGTACTGATAATGTGTCCAGGCACTTACAAATGTAACTAATGTACTAGTGTCATTAAAATAATTAACAAGAATAAATGTGGGCGTATCAGGTGAAAGGGGCTCATTGCTGTGCAAGGTTAAAGAAGAATTTCTGATGCCTTATTGATATTTGCATGAGTGTGTGTATGCGTATGTACATACATAATCCATCCAAAAAAAAACACAAACAAAAGAAAACAGAAAGCAGTCTCACCCACACGTTAACCATGACAACCCCATATACACCGTGTGCATGCCAGTAATGGAGGGATTTGGACAGAAGCTCAACGTATGGGCTATTCATTTAGTGCCACAAAATTCTCGGGCTATTTTCAAAACATAACAATCCACCAAATCAACACCAGTGTCTAAGTTTGTGTAGGCTCACTGCTCAACAGAGCAGACTGTTATGACATTACATTACACAAGCATGTTGCAGAAATAACCACGTCGGCTATACCCAACGGCTGACTGGATAAAGGGCAAAGTCACAAACTGACATCGCTATAATCATCCAAAACAGCCCCTTTAGGCCAGCCTGCCTTGAAATGAATCATACCGGAGACGTTTTCCTAGGCGCGCACAAAATTTCGATTAAAGGATCTGAAGACGGACAAATCAAAACAAGCTTACCTGAAACTCATCGTCGAGGGGCTCATTGATCTGCAAGTCCAGCACCTCGTCTTCGTAGCCTTCATCATTCTGTGCTGTAGCGTACTCCATCCCCTCCTCGTCGCCGTATTCATCTACTTTGTACTCTTCCTGCTCCTGTGAGAAACTCTGTCCCCCCTCTTCCTCGGGCAGTTCGTAGCCCTCCCCTGCGTATGCCCCCTCTTCCGGCTCTTCCCCCTGCAGATCGTAGGAGGTACTGAGGCCCGAGGTCACGTTTAGACTAATTGCTTCACCTTGCCCACTGGAACACACACACACACACACACACACACACACGCATTTGGGAGAAACACAGGAGAAACACGATCAAAAATACACTCATCAAAACATAAGGGAGCCTCTGGATGTCTCACCGTGGTCAGGGACCATTTGAACTTACGCCATTTCAAATAAATGGGTTCTTTACGCAACAAGTAATTAATGTCTACATTCTTTTTTCTAAGCAAACACTAGGTTTCAAATAGACAAAAACATTTGCAGGCTATTGCTTTCAAACCCCAGACATTTGTGCCAAGCAGTATGGTTTACTGCTACGTGAAAATAAACCGCCCCTTCTCCTGAACTGAAAACAAAAGCCATACTGAAGATAATCTGTCTGCCTTGGTGTTTTTCAAGGTTGTACTATGCAGATACATTACTGGACACTTCTAAAACTTCACGTCTTAATGCCTTCACCCACATTATATATTACACCAAATATTAGTGAAATATAAATGTCTTCTAGAATGGCAAGTATGCCAGCAATCATAATTAAGCTGATTTCAAGAGGAAATAACACACAAAGAAAACAAAAAAGCAGCATTAAAAACAGGAATGGGACTGTAATCTTGCTGTGGCAGAACACTGGGGGGCATAACTGAACAATGAATGGAATTCAATGTCAGAGGAGCCCATTTATCTTCTAATTTTTACCATCTACCTATCCTGGCACACCTGGCTAAATGCACTAGCCAATCGTCTTCACGTCCTGAGCTGGCTCGGGTGTGTAGTGTTGGGTCCTCAGAACTGGAACTGCGAACCAGAGACGATGTTTCTTTGTTCTTTGTGGTATTCATGATCTCATAGAACCACCAAATTAAAATTTAGCTCAGTATGTTCTCCAACTAACTTTCACTAATCAGTAAGATTATTTGCAGAACTGTTTTGTTTATTGCAGACTCCATGCAATACATCAACTTGAATTGAACATGTTCAAGCTTCCTTGGCGAGCTGTTCACATGAATCCGGAACTGTATTCTTGGGAGAGGTAATGTTTCCACTTCTGCTCATATAAACCAGCAGCTGTTTTATTGGGGAAGGTGACATTCCCAGCCCAGTTCATATAAACCAGTAGCTGTGTTATTGGGAGAGGTAACGTTTCCAGTTGCATACACATCGCTTTGGAACACGTGCATACCTCGTGTTCTGATCCTCCTCGTCACTTTGCAACAGGTCGTCATTGAGTTCTTCATCTGACAATTCTGATGGATTCTGGAAGGAAAGAAACAGAAGATCACGTCAATCACCCACATCGGCCCTAATAATAATGGGAAGATGGTTACTGAAGGTGATGGTGATGCTGAAGGTGATTGTGTGCAATGCTGCACCTTCTTTGATGAGAGCCAGTCTTCCTCAAGCAAGTCGCCTTCCAAATCACTGAGAAAGGGAGACATTAAACATGTTGAGGGCCAGGGCTCCACAAAGAGCCTAAAGTGGTCATAGTTGCAGTCAAATATATTAATTTGCAAGTAATTAATTATTTCATAAGTGGCAAGCAGTAAAAGGAGAAGCAGAAAAGGCAAAACGTTAAACAAGCACATTATCGCAAAGTTTTGTGTGATTAACAATCTACATCTCACTCAGGTCCTAAGGAATCATCTGTTAAAAGTCCAGAAGACATGGAAGCACAGTGATGCACCCCGGCAACCATTCAAGCCAAGCAATTTGTACAAGCGCACAAACAGAACAGCAGTGCAAATCGTCATGGTTCCAGGAGTCCCCCTGCCTCATGTTTGCTGGCAAAAAGCAGACAAAGTATTGCGACTTTTGTTCAAAACAGGCGAAGATGCATCTGTGAAATCCGTTTTCACAACAGGAACAAATCATGAAAAAATAACTCGGTGTGAAAACAACATGGTGGTAGTCGAAAGAATAAGAATGCAATAATGAAATCATGGGAAAAGGAGTGAATCAAAAAATACTCCCATTAGCCCATGTTTGCAGTTTTTCATCACTGAAAAACTGCAGAGAAAATTCAGAGATCTAAAACTATATGATCAACACATCTTATGAAAACGCAAGAGAAACTTGCATTGACCAAGTTTACCTCCCAAGTATTGTTAATAAACAGCAGACTGGAGGTGTTTGCCACTTAAAAAGAACAAAAGCTGTTGGTGCCTGAATCCTCTCATTTAGGAGCCTGTAAATTGCTCTAGAGCCCTGAGGTTCATTCCACAAATCAGAAGAAAGTAAACATGATTGGACAAAGCAACCCAGCAGAAGACACAGTTACACCCAAAAGCCAAGGTGGCCGACTCCAATCCCATAATAATAATAATAAGTATTAAATCTGAACATGAATGCATCTCCAGGGCTTAAAAAAATACTTTTGTTTTTATTTAGATGTTGTAAATAATCTCTATAGCTAATCAAGCTACTTTTTTAAATTTGAGGCATGGCACCATCTGTACTATACAGCCAGTTTAATAAAACAAAATTCAAAACTTTATGAGTTTTCTCAGTGTCTTCAAACCTTGTTAACACTCAGCAGCCATGAGTTTCTCTAAGCAACAGTAAAAACCTGAAAATGAAAGTAACTGATGCCCACAAGACAGGGGAAGGCTATACGATAGCCAAGCGTTTTCACCTTGAAGTTTCTACAGTGCAGAATGTTAAGAAATGACAATTCAGTGGAACGGTGGAGGTCAAGATGAGATTTACAAGACCAAGATAACTTCTTATATGCTGCTAAGGAAGGCCAATCAAATCCCCTATATGGCTGCAGTGAACCTGTAGTAAGGTTTAGCCGAGTCAGGAATGGTGGGGCACCCTTTGGGTGTGCAGCGCTGCTTGCACATGCATAACCTTCATAGAAGAGTCGCAAAAAGTTATGGAATGGAATCAAGTGATGATTGATGAGGTAAAAAAAATAGAATACTTGTGTCACAATCAACAAAATATATGATTGGATAAAAAAAAAACAATACGATAAGAACATGATTGTGTTTCATGATGAGAACACCATGCCAACTGTGAAACATGACCAGGTTTTGGGATTGCCTTGCTGCCAGTGGCACTGTTAATATTGCACAGGTGGAGGGGGAAATGAATGTAACCTAAATAAATAAATAGAACCTGTTAAAAGGTAGCTTGTGGAACAGGATAATGACCCAAAACTTACCTCAACATATATCATGGACTACCTGAATGGATGCTGTGTTTACTATTTCTCAGTCCCAAAAAATGTGTCATTTGCCAAACTTTTGCATGCAACTCTACGTTTGGGATTACAAACGTTACAAATGACTGACGGTGCTTTTCCAGCCCAGGTGCAGAGACATTTGACGTTAAGGGAGCTTTTGTGAAATACTCGCATTATACTCGCGTTATTAAAGTTGTTCCTAAATCGCCGAGATTAAGCAAAGGAGATTGATTACAAGTCGAGAATGTCCGAGTTGGTTTGCTAGGGTGGCGCAAACTCACCTGTCCAGGTCGTCGTCGTCTTCTCCTCGTCGCCTCCTCGACCTTTCAGCTCCCGGTTTATCATATTCATCAAACTCATCATCTGGTTTCAGCAACGAAGAGAAGAGGATACCTTAAATAACTACGCTTAGCTCTAGTACATGCACTCGGAGGCCAATTAAGAACAATTAGTTAAATAACTGATGCAGTTGATTTTGCTAACGTTAGCTAATGTTGAACAAACAAGAAGCTATGTTTGCAAAGCCACAGCTAGCTATGTGTGTGTGTGTGTGTGTGTGTGTGTGTGTGTGTGTGTGTGTGTATATATATATATATATATATATATATATATATATATATATATATATATATATATATATATATATATATATATATATATGACTACAGATTCAAAACGTTAAAACGTTGACGTATAGACAGTCACATGCTGGAAGCTCCCGTATTCCAGCAAATATTAAATAAGATGAGGCCTTATTTTGTTTGGAGATGAAATAGACCTCGTTGGGCAAAATCTGTTCTGACTAGCCAACGACGAGGCCTCCAGATCCAAGTTGAAAACTAGCAAGTGCACCGCTCGTTTTCTCACAGTTCTGCAGCCAGCTCACTAACGCTGCGAAGTAGCCACCAAACATAAACTGCACAAAACGTCCAAATATCATTGTAATGTTCTGTGGTGTAATTACAGCCTAACATCTTCCACATCCTCCCTGGTTGGTATAGCAGTAATTTGTCGTTATCTCGCTTATAAGTCTCGTCAGTTAGCGAACATGGCTAGCTAGGTCGCTCGACGGCAAGCCGATTCTTTGGTAGCTAGTGATAGCTACGTTAGCTAGCCAACTAATTTAATAAACAAGTACTACTTAGACAAATGTTTGATACATTTCGTTGGAACTTTACAAGAGAGCAAACTATAGTTTATCGCATGGTTATTAAAATGTAAAATGCGAGCTCATGGCACTGCTAGACAGGTGTGATTGGTTCTTGGACAATAGCTAAGGCTACCGTTAGCTATTTAAGCAGCCATACGGCGTTGTTCTACAATAAGTCATTAGCCAACATGCTATCTTACGTTAGCTCAATTACTGAATGTACAGCAACTACGTTTTTGTTTTGATTGACGACGAGCAGGGTACGAATAACTTTCAGGTACAAAAACGTATAAAAATATTTTACTTTGTACTCCGGCCTACTTCATCACTATCGCTGAGCTACAGTAAAGCAGTTTTGTTAGACAGGCTAGCTAGGAGGCTGCGGTTAGCTGGATGAAGCTAACTAGGTGCCATGACGGCAAGTTGGCTAACAACAGATCATCATCTAATGAAGGATTTTAAATAGCATACCTCGGGCACTGGCCGCCATAACCCAAGATGGTATCTTCAGAATTTTATTGTCTCTAAAATGTCGATGGGTGCATTGAAACTTATACTGGTTAGCAGCACGGGTTTTAGGAACCCAACTTGTGATAAAAAAATGTCTACGGCACCAAATCAGACACACTCGACAAACATGGAGCCCAGTGCGAGGCGCCTTGCATCTCGGGGAGGGAAGCAGAGGGCGCCAAGTCGAAATTGCGTGGAGGGTTTTTCTATTTTAACGAAGAAGCTTCCGAGACTGAAGGGTACGTTTGACTCTCTCAGCAAATCTTAGAAAAGCTTACTTGTAGTCGTGTCATGAATGTCATTTAAAGATGCATTTTCAAAATCGAAAGGTCTTTTTGTAGCCTGTCGTGTAGGTAAAACGCTTTGGGTTTCTTTAACTATTAGAGCTCTCGTGTTTTACTTTGCGTCACCGTAATTGGAAAGGATAGCTTAGCGAAGACATCTTGGCTGTCTCTGCAGTTAGTCTGACACAATCCCCATAAATTATTTAATGTATTAATTATCTTCCCCATGCATTTTTTGAAAATCCGCAGAAAGAAGGTGTGCTATATTTTTTTATTTATTTATAATACTGTAGTATACCATTACTACTGATACAAATATGTCTTGCAAAGTAGACTTTTAAAAAGGAATACTGACAGTGAGCCAGGTGTTTGTAATGCCATTTTTCCTGTTGTGTTTGGGAAATGTTCCAACTCATAAATAAGTTTTTTGAAAAAGAACTTTTCCCATGCTTATACCATGCTTGGTCAAACATCAACGAGGATTCAAGAAGTACCTTTTTGCATTTTGCATTGTTTCAAGAAATTCATTTTGTTTCATAGATGCCCTTATACTCTCCTGGACTTGGATTGCAAAATTGTTTTTGCATAACAGAAAAAAGTGGATCTTTATGAAGCAGGCTGCCCGAGCGAAATAAAGTTTCATTATATTTTGCTCACAGTCATTTAATTGTTAATTTAACTCCATTTCTACTGGTAGAATCAACTGATGGTAAAGATGGAAATGGTAAACATAAACAATTCTAAAAATTTAATTTTTAAACTAATTGTGGAATATCGTATATATTCTCTAGACACCATTAGTTGCAGAAATAGTTATGTCATAATTATGGGATACATTTCTTTAGTAATGATTAGTATTTATACTTACCTGCATTAAGTTTGTGGGAATTAAGTTTGTGGGAATTGCTTCAGTATCCAACTCCTGTATAGTTTGAAAGTCAGCTGTATAGAATTGCTATGTTCCAAGCACTGGGTGAAACATAAAGACACACAAGATGGACTTCCTTTAATTATTAATCATGGCAATGTAAACACATGTGAATACATTGCGTTAAAAGTTGAATCCCCAATGCATGAGAGTAAATCTAATAATACATTTAAGAAAAGGATACATTTTGCATGTGTCTAGTCTTGGAGATATTATGTTGTGGTTTAAGAGAAGTTAAGAACTCGGTACTAGTTTTCTGAAGTTTCTGTCAATCAGGTGTGTGTGTGTGTGTGTGTGTGTGTGTGAAAATGCACATGTTCATTCATTCGATGAAGTGAAGAGCTAGGCTTAGTGCAGGTGTCCAGTGATGAGGCAGGGGCCAGTATTCTTTAGAGGGTCACAGTGTGAAAGTCAGAGGAGGGAATCAGAACCAGCAGCTTTAATATGGAGGAGAAAAGGATTCCTGCAGGACAGTGAATTCACATACACTGCAGGAATACAAAGGATGAAAGATTTTGCTGAAGCACCATTGCTGAAAAGTGTCCCATGCAGTTGGTGAAGAGCATGCATGTTGCCTGGAAAAATGGATAGATATAGATTAGTGCCTTGTGTCTTATAAAGATCTGTAACTACATATTTTAATTTGTTCTGTAAATGAATTCAGAAATTATCGACCAGGTAATTCACTTCAGTAATTTTAATAAAAATGTTACAAGTCAACAAACCACCAAACAGGTATGTCATTTTTGTGCAGTTTTAAAATGCTATTTTTTTATTTTGTTTTTCTCAAACTCTTGTCTTCAGACTCATTTGCTATAGCAAGCATTTGGCAAGTATATTAACTTTGATTAAACTTAGGGGACCAACTAATGGTATAAAGAGGCACAACAATGTCTCTTCTACTACTTTAAAACATTGCACCAAAATAGTTTGTCAACCCATATTTAATTAAAACAAATTATACATTTTGTATTCGACGTAAAAAAATTATATAATTTTATTAATAGTTGTTAATGCTTTGTTAAAACTAGTCAATGTGTTTACCCTGCTGAATACTGCAGTTGTAATTTGAAATAACCACTTTTACCTGTAAGAACAGCCTGTACACAATTTCTGGCATAATGATTTAGATCAGGATTGCACCGGGATGACAAACCTTTATCCCAGGTGTTGATTGCATGGATACCCAATAAGCAGGTGGTCTTGGACAAAGAGAAAACCTAGTGTTAAAGTAGTGGAAGATAAGGGACTTGTAATCTGAAGTACACAGACCCAACACAACTTGTAGTTCACTTACAGGTGAAGAAGTCTGGTTGGGGTCATCTCCTCCAGTGGAGAATAATTCCTTTAACTCCTGGAGACAAGACAGTACCATCAGTCAAGCTGTCAACATGTTCAAATCTACTGAAGCAGCTCCCTGCATGTCTATAGATGGTATGAAGTCAGGCACATCCTGTGTACTTAAACCCAGGTTCTGGAACCACCTTGCAACTCCAAAGAGTCCAAATCACAGACATTTTGTTGGCCTTATCCAAGTCCCCATAAGGATTGTCATTGTGATATTCCATATGAATATGAATTTGATGCATCACATTTTCTAAACAAATGTGTCTTAGATAAGCATTTTTTTCTCTGCTAATATTTAGAGCTTTTATCCGGTGGTTCATACTTCCAACATTGATTCTGCTTTAGTGGAAGAATTCAGATAATAGTGCCCATTATATTTATATTGTATCCAACAGTACCCATTTTATTTATTGTACTGTAGTACCCCGCTTAGGGAGTTTTTCCTTGCCTCTGTCACCCTTGGCTTGCTCATTAGGGATCTGGACCCGTGCGCTTGTAAATATAAAATATATATGATGGGTTTGCTCAGGAGCAGTCAAAGCCAAAGATCTTGGGTTTGTCAGTCCGTCCTTGAGTGAATTGAGTGTAATGGGCGTACAGGAGTAGCAGTGTGCAATCAAAACTTGTGTAAAAGTGGAATCAAAGAACACAAATCTATTACTATTTACTATTTTCATGTCTATTTTGGGAGGATAAAATGTGCATAGACTGAAAATAGATGTATTTTGTTCATGTATTAATTTTCACTTGGACTACCACTATTATTATGTTAGACTATACTAACATTTTGCATTACAGACTATGGTAAGAGACAAGATGTACTTGTTACACAGTATAATAGGCTACAATATGTTTTGGTGAACTGGACAAGTAAACTGAGCTGAAAGTTTTTGTAACAGATTTATATATGCCTGTCACAAAAAGCGTATGAGTTTATACTCATTTAATTTCTTTAGAATTAGACAATGTAACGTATACAAATCAGGTATATGCTGGCAGGTAATAAATTGGCAACATAAATGTGTCATTACTAGATATTTTCATTGAGGTAGGCCTACTAACTAGCTAGTTATCTGACTCCTGTGGTAACATTTGCTTGCTTGAGCTGTAGCTTTGCTTGTCTTCAAATGACAGGTAACATATATTAAAGCCACTTAAATAAGACAGCCAGTTAACTAGTGAGAAGGACCTGGCTGAAGCTTGCAGGCTTTGCTATGGCCTACTTCACACTTGCCATGGACCAGCCTGTCTAGTGCACTGTCCAATCTTCAGTAACTATACTTGCCTAAGTAATTAACCTGAATTTTCAAAGTTATGTTTTAAATTTTCCACCTTTAATCCATTATACCTTTGATTTATTGAGGTTTTTTGTTTGTTTGTTTTTTACAGTAATGGGATTGGCTATGATAATAACCAGACTCCAAAGTTTATTAAATGCTGTCCAATATGTTATTTAACACACAATAATCTAACTAAAGCTGCTATAAAATACAATGTAACCAAAATGTGTATTGATATTTTAAGTCGGTTAATAGTTAATAAAGATCAGCATGTTTCACACACACAATTGCCATTTATTCGATCAAAGAATAAAAAACAAACAAACAAACAAAAAACAACTGTTGTTGATTAAGTCCTTAATAGTCAATCGATATTACAATACTAATATTACGTCGCAGTCAAAACATAGTCAGTCGTGCGAAATTAGTAGTTTATGTAGTTAATAATATACAAATAGCGTTAACTATTCAGAAACAAACCATTGCTTACAAATTGAAAAAGGAGCTCATATTAAATATTCCTCCATAGCAGAGAGAGACGAGAGGTGGGACAAGGAGTGACTAACATATATTACTAGCTGTTTATACAAGAGGTGAACGTTTATAGCCACTAATAAGGTAACCAGTTCAGTTTGTTTAATATATTAACAAGAACTGTCATACACCCACTACGTGTGCCAGAGTTCAATAGGTGAATTTATTATCATTTTCAGTGTTCTTAGCTAGCTAAGAAATTTATTAGGCTAACGTTTCAGCTAGGTTAGCATGTGCGCTAGCTACTTAATTTAGCTGGCCACAAACCATAGCTAACGTTAGCTAAATTTTTATACATGTAAAATTACACTGATTCATGCTTATGCAATGTATATTTTCAGTATGAACTAAACTAGCTAGCCTACTTTTGCTAATAAGCGTTACTCGTTTTACTATTGTCATAAAAAGAATGTAACCTATGTAGCTAACTAGCTTAGCTGTGCACGCACATTTACAGTAACTCCCTCGTCACTTAATGAAGTGGTGGGCCTTCTGAAATAATCTGTTCAGATAAACTACGATACAGTAAATGTTTTAATTATATGTAATTATATGTAATTATATGATTATGCCCAATGATACTTTTACAAACCAGGAAATGGCTTTAAAAACCTAAGAAAGTAATAATCTGTCTGTGAAAAACTAGGATTGGGAAGAATACAGGGTGTAACGCTTAAATACACAAGGATCTTCAGATCTTCTCATTACAGATATGATATTTTGCATTTGTCCTGACTATGAATTCACTATGAAACAAAGTATGCAGCATCGTCAGCATCAGTTTTGAGCCGGTATAATCTAAATCATATGAAACTGTATTGCTGATCGAAAAGCAGTGAATGTTATTTTTATATTTTATTTTATATATTTAGTCTCTGTATGTAAGACAGGAAAATAAAAACGCGTAATTCAGCATAAAATGACAAGTATCTGCCCCTTTGTTGAGACGTAGTCGTTTTAGGATTCCCAGACAATTTAGGAAGGTGTCCTGCATTCCCATAGCCTATCCATCTCTCTGTGGTAGGCGTTTTAGCAGTTAAAAATATCGTTTTTCCCTTTTATACTGCTTTCGATAGATTATTTTCTTTGTGCATCCAGAGAGTCATTCAGAGGTTATTTTTGTTCCTTGTTATTGGTTCTCAGGTTCTACTTCGCAATGCCATTGGTTCGCTGCTTGTCAGTCAGTGGTGCGCAGATGTTCGTGAACGCGCGCAGACAGTGCACGTAAGTGGCCAGAGTCTGTCTGGAGTCTGTCTGAAACTGATAAAAATTGGTGATGGAGTTTTTCCTACAGCCGTGGTCATATTCATTAAAACAATGGGAGACTCAACGGAACTTTACAATTATTCAAGAACCGGCACACTTGTATCATTTCGTAGTCTTAGAACCATAATTTCATTGTAACGTATTTCAAAGTTTTATTCCATGTTTTTCATCAGACAGTTCATTAAATCACAGGTAAGACAACCATGGCGGGGCGTAAATCTTTTCTGTTAAGCGGAGTCTAGCCTGTCGTTTATGATAACTGATACCAGATACGTGAATGTAATGAACATACAGGGCGTTATAGTAGTGTTGTTACCTCATTAAGGCTAAAGCATGTTCTTGTATTCTGCAGTTCGTCAGTGAGGGTTAAATTTAACGTAGTGATATGTTGCCGCATACCATTTCGCAGTATCAAGGATGACTGATGACTTTTAGAGTTGAACGAACAACAACCGAGTCCTCTCTTTGAAGCTCGCGACCACCTTTGTGCACATGAAGCGGCGCAGGTGACGCACCTTTACTCACGTGAGCGTGCCTAATTATTAACCCACTGAACTTAAAGCGCCAAAAGAACGTCCTACCACGGTGCCTTCAAAGTACAGTAACCTATCGTAAATAATAATATACGATAGTATTTTTTTAGTACATGTGAATTGATTAAAGCCATGTTGCCCGTTGACATGAAACTTCGAATGTGTGATGAGGCATGGATAACTTGTTGATGGCTAAAGGTAGCAATGGCAAAGACGTTAAACGATTTTGGTCAGTGATTCATTTTAGTTCATGATTCCAAATCATTTGGCCTTTATTATGCTGCTGTGTAGTATGTTTATTGGCTAAAAAGTATTCTTACTGTGTTTAAGGGCAGCCACAGTGTTTCTAACTTTATTCTTGCACAAACAAACAGAGAACCAATGTTCAAATAATGTTGAGTCAGCAAGCTGGATGTATAGATGTGCATTTTGTGTAAGTGAAACACAGGGATATTCAAATAAGGCATTTTTGCTTATTGTGAATCACATAATAGACTGACTTTACTCATTTCAGTAGTGAGTAGTTGCACCCAGAACATAAAAGGTGTACTTGATATGTTTACACGTTTTTCTGTTTGTTTGCATAAGTTGAAGCTTTGTCTGTAAATTTAAAGTCTCAATTCAAGGTTTCTTGATCTCTGCAGACATCTGGATACAGTGATGCTTCCCTGTGGATCTGAGCGAAGTGGAATCCAATTGGTGCAATTGTATTCAAACTCTCTTGACTGACAGCTTTTAGAATCCCGCCTCCTGTTTAATGCCGCCAGATGTTTATTCCTTATTATCATAGTCCGTTATATGTAGCAGAGCTATAGACCAAAACATTTAGATTCTCTGAGACACTTGGCTATAGTTTGGCAAAGTAGATATTCAGTAATGTTTTAAGTAATTTCAGTAGTACACTGTTTGCTTTTGGTTGCCAAGCAAAAGTGATTCAGTATGTGTTTAAACAGCGTTCCTGGTACAGTTTTGCTTATTCCTTTGAAACTGTAGCTTGTATCTTTTTCAAAACCCAGTCTAACATCAAAAGCAAAATCAGTGTGTTAGTTTAGTCTCCTATAAAAACAGTTGAGGCATATGACTGCATCCTTCATGTGGCAGTAGAACACAGCGAGGGCTGGTTTATTTGGGATGTTGCACTGCTTCGAAGTTTCTCGTTCGTGTTTGGTTAATGCCAAATGGACTCAGCTTTTAGATTTTATTCTGTTTGCCCATTTTGGTCCCTAAATGCAACGTGGAGGCCTGTGAGAACACATGTGAAATACTGCAGCGTGTTCCGTGTTCCTTTTAGTGGCGATGACCTCTGCAACATAGAGCTTAGCCCAGTGCACCATGAGGAACAGCTTGTTGGTGTGATTTCATTTCCGTCCTTCAGAGGTAGTGCAGGGCTCATCCTGGTGCATGCTGAGTTCTTGGAAGTTTCCACAACAGATCTGTCACTGGAACTGTGATGTGTTTACAGCCTGTTTGAAAATGAGGCCGTTCGGGACATAGTAAAAAAAAAAAAATTTTAAAGACAAGTAATGAATCATACGTGCGGCATTTATCATTTCTATTAGAAGACGTTTAGATTAAATAATAAAACTTGATGTGTGTGTGTGTGTGTGTGCGTGTGTGTGTGTGTGTGTGTGTGTGTGTGTGTGTGTGTGTGTGTGTGTGTGTGAGTGTGCATGTGTGTGTGTGTGTGTGTGTGTGTGTGTGTGTGTGTGTGAGTGTGCATGTACGTGTGTGTTTGTGTGCGTGTACATCTGTGTTTGTGTGCAGTCATGTATGTGAGATTATATTTGTGCCTTTGGAAAAATAACATTGACTGCTGAAAGCACTTTGTATTGCTCAGATGAAAAGTTTGTGAAACAGCTGCCATAATGCGTATATTGCCAAAATGATCATTGAACAGTGCATGAATTATTTCTCATCCTGAATGCATAACTTATTTGTGAATCTGACTTGAAGCAATTATGGAACTATATTTTCAATTTATTTTATGGGAAGAAATATGTTGTGTTTGAAGTTTGATCTACATTTGCTTGATGTCCTTGTAGAAAAGGAATATGCATTATGTTATTTTAGATGTTTGGTAGTTTGTCCCTCAGCAAATGCTAGTGTGTCACTGTTTTAGAGTTTAAGATAATGAAGTCATCTGTCACTTTGTAGAATATGAACTTAAACCTGGATTTGACAATGCCGTGATCATGTTGTTATTTAATTCCCATTAATAATAAAACATGCAATCAGTCTATATATCTGTATAATTTACAGGCAGACGGGAGACAGCCTGGAGACGACACCATCTCGAGGTTCTGTGAACATTCCCCTAAGACGCACACGGCTTCCACATTCACAGTAAGTCTCAGCATTTTCTGCCGCGAGCTGTGCAACACGCGTTAGGACATATTGCAGAGAGAGGGAATGAGTGGCAGGCGTGCTGAGGAGTCCCGTGACTGTGCAAGCCAGGGAGCCTGCAGCCCGGGCGAGTGTGCACCGAGGGATGCTAATGCTAGCGTGCTAGCTCACATTGGCAGCCCTGCCACTCGAAAGGGTACTGAGCTGCACTTTCGGGCTCAGCGCACCAGTCACGTCAAGCACACCCTTCCTATGAGCACTTCCACTTGATGGTTTCACATGATCTCTTTGTTGAATGAAGTAGATAGATGTGCAGATTAGCCTTGGCGCAAATGGCTTGTCGACTGGGAGGGTAACTATAGCACAGACAGGCTTTCTTAGTCACTCGTATTCAACACCTGCAAAGGGATTCTTAACGAATGAGTGGTCTGATTACTTCAACTGGAAAGTTCCAAAAAAAAAAAAACACTGCAAATCTTGCTTCCAAACAGCTGTGTTTAATGCCTTTTCGTAAGAAGTAGGTTTTGTACTTATGCAGTGATGGCGACCATGTTTGTTGTGGGGGCACAGGAAACAGCAACCCATGTTAAACAGCGCCACCCAGGTCTGTGCCCTGCATTTCTCTGTCGTAGAAACAAGACTCGTCCACGCTGTTCTGCTTGGATGTGTTCTGTATCAAAGCCATAGTGGTATTTTAAAGGGTTTACTGGCAGCCAGCCAGAAATGCTGAGCTTCTCTTTGCAGTCTTTTTTCTTTTCTCTGTCTGTCTGTTTCTCATTTTTGCTGTTTCGCTTGTTTCTGTCCCCCTTTTTAGTTTTTTCGTATGGGCTGTTGGTGGTGTAATCTTTGATGCTTCTGAACGCTTTAACCAGTTGCTGGAGCGAGACATTGAATTTATTGGAACAGTGGCCTCCATTTCAGGGTGCAGGATAGAGCAAGATGGAGACTGTTGTACTGCAAAACCAGCACTATTGATCAACGCTTGTTTGTTTTTTAAGCATTTGGGGTCGATAGCTCTCTTGTTACTTTATGTTTGTTTCAGACACGATTAAGTTGCACAAATGTTTTGATTTTTTTTTTTCCTTAGTTGTACCTGTAATTCACGAAAAAAAAAATTACCGCAGCAACATGATAGATATCGTTTCGCCTGGTTTCCGTTGTTATAGAGAGACCGAACGATGCTGCTGTTTTGGATTTATCGTCTTAAGAACGAATTGTTATCGTGACTGTCCACTTCATTTTTGTCTTCTTTCATATGATATTACTCAAGGTGTTAGGCAAGTATGAGTACATGTCACCTTCATATCAAAGAGCAATGTTTCCACTTGGGTCTGTAATACTTTAAACGCTGTGTATTCAGTGGCATTCGCTGTATTTTTTCCATACCATTTTAGCTTTGTATTTGTGTAGATGCACAAATAGTGTTTGATATTTTCACTGTTGTTCTTCAAGCACAATGTCTACAAAGCAAAAACATCAAATGATCAAAAGGATTGATCACGAAGGACCACAGTATTAAATCAGTTATAATTTTGATCGTGAAATGTACTTTAATTCTCTGTCTTGGTAATTTTTATACTTTGAAAACCTTTCAGAGAAAAAAGATTTTCTTCAATGAATTTTGAAGTTTGACAGGGATTGTGTTTAATTTGTTTATTGTTTAATCTGTTTCATTAATTAGCTGTTTCTTTTCATTGTTTTTACCATATCTTTCTATATGTACATATTTAATTTAAAATTAATATGTACACGCCATGCAGAAAGACATGATATGAAGTACACAGATCACAGATTTTTCATAATACAGTTTTGGAAATGTTCCTAAATATTACGTTTTATTAGTATTATTAGTGTTATTCCCAACGCAGTACGATTTCAGAAAGAGCTAAAAAAAAAAAAAATCAACCTTTATAATATGTTGTGCAGTAGTATTTAATTTTATATATTTATGTACATGAGACAGTGAGGCTAAATCCTAATTTACAGTGCAATCTTGGTAGAAACTTGTATATGCATCACGATAAAAAATTAACTGAAACACCAGTTCAGTTTTGACAGTGGGTAAAGATACACACTTAACTAGTTTTAGTGTACAGTGTACAAAACGTTACTTGGCCATTGTACAAAATAAATACGTTAAGTCGTTCGTTTTACTAATAGAAATTTAAATCGCTATGATTTTGGTGCAATACTGTGCAGAACAGAGCAGGAAGCTGATTGAGAACTTTGTCTACATCAGTATATTAAATGACTTTGCCTAAATTATATAAATGACACAAAAACAACTTTATCACAAATCAAACGCAGTGCTGAGAATACGGGCCATAAAAAGGGCACTGCAGTGCACAGCTCCAAACCTGTTTAGAGCGTTAACGGCTGCATGCATGTAAATGACATCCCAGTAGCCCTTCAGCGACATGAATGCTGATTGGTCCGTCACTTGGCTACTTTCAAAGGTGATACTTGATTTGTATTTGTTGCAAATTCCTAGTCTCGTTTTCTAAGTCCTCTGTGCGTTTATTAATACACACATTGTCACTTATCAAAGTGTTTTCATGAGTGACCCAATAAATGCCTTTCTCACTCAAGGTGACCATCTGAATTTCTGTGTGATTAATGTTTTGGGACCTGGTGAAGGTGAGGTATTTTGGTTTACATCGTTTAAATCAAAATTTCGGTGTTCAGAAAAGAATGTTGTACTTGTACACATGTTTGGAGTGAAAGTAAAAGCATAGGTTACACATAAAATGCAAGACTCAGCATGTCTGGATAATGCTAGCTGTGCGCATATATAAAGTATGTAACAGGGACCCTAAAACAGAAGTCTGTTGTTACTCGTTTAGAGATTTTCAGGAAGTTTAAAAGCACAGCATCAACAGGCCTATACATTGTTAAGCAAAGTACGTTACTAGACAGGAACGAGGAAACTTTTTAAGCAAATTCTAAAGAAGTATTTTTAGATTAGTGTAAATGCTGTATATTAGGCATCCGAACGTAAAAATCTTATTTATCACGTCAACGTCATGGATAAAAAAATTTGTGCATTTCCTCCAAGCGTAGTGAAGATGCAGAGTGAACTTTGAGCACAAACCCAGAAATGCATATGTCAATAAACAAGGTTAAACTGTCTCCTTGAAATATGACACCCTTAAACCCTTCCCAGATGTATGTGTTGTAGCATGGTATATAATCCTATTTTTCATAGCAAGCAGGAGGTTGTGAAATGAAATCCATACAGAACTAAATGCCTATATCAAGGGTGTCACTTTTCCCCAACTCACCAATGAGGTCACTGGAGAGGCGGGCCAAAGAATCTTGGCGATCATAGTTTCCCATGAACAGTGAAGAAAAAAAAGTCCTTTGGTTTGAATCAAATATGGGGAGGGGGGTCTTTTTTCCCTTTGTGGCTATATTGTGCCTATGTTTAGCTTAATTTATAGAATCTTTGACCATCCTACGTCTTAATTAGAATATAACACCTACAACCCAAAGGTTTTGATAAATGGAAACCTTGAATTAGCCATGTTTGACATAATTATTAAAACAAATTCTTTTTACAACTGCAATACATTATTAAACTTTTGTCAAGAAGATTTTAGGAGGATATATGTGTTTATTGAACATTATTTTATTTTCAAATAAGGAAGTATTTTCAGTGTTCTTACTACTTTTCGTTCACTACCCATCTTCATGAATACAGCACATCACAAATGCTGAATGATGTAATGGCTGCATTCAACCCCAGTCACCCGTTGCTAATAGCACAAATGATTAAAACTGTAAATATATATAGTTTCCTTTTTGCAATAAACGCAGATTTTTTTAGATAGCATGTAAGCTACATACTTTGGATGTTTTAGTTTGGCTCTTTGTACTATGCTTTCTGCTTTGCAATACTGTAATACGAGTGCGATGCTCCCTGATAAGAATGATTTTGGCAACAGGTACGTGTGTGTATATTTGAGTTTGGGTGTGTATTTTGATAGAGGGAGGAACCGTGGGTTAGTTTCAATGGTTCAGGTACAAACTGTTCCAGGAGATTCTTCACTCTTTTGTGAAACCTATTGGCCATGAAATCTGTCTCAGGCTGCAGTGATTTAGGATTTGGACTGTGGTAAAGCATTACACAATCGTCAAAATTTGTTCGATTGGTTAATGAAGAAATTCATAGGACCATGCTAAGTGATAAAAAGATAAACTGATTTCTATACACTTTTGTGGGAAATGTGGAAGTATGGGCTGAGTAGACAATTACTTATAGTTCCGTTAAGAAATGTTTACCGTAATTTGATTTTATACATTTTTAAACATTTTTTTTGTAGGTTACACTTTAAAATGCACACAATCCATTGTTTGGGCTACAGAATAATTCAACTTGCACCTATCTAGTGAGTAACAAATGACCTTGTCCGTTCACAAGCAGAATTAGTGTTCGTCATTGAAATTATGTGACGAATAACGATTAACTTTAACCCGTGTGAATTTGACAGCGTACACCCACTACTCTGAGAACACTGCACTGGTAAACGAAAATGGAATACATAACACAGCAGCAAGACAAAACGAACATCGGAAGACATTGATGCTCACCTTATCATATTTACGTACCATGGCGGGAAAAATTCACTTTGGACAGATGAAATCAAAAGTTCTCTTAAGCATGATGGATGAATTTCCCAAGAGTTACATTACTGAATTTAAAACAACAGCCACTATTACAAACACCAAGCGCTAAATAGCAACATAAGCGATCAAGTATGGTGATAGGAATGTTAGGGTTTGGGATGCCTTGGTGGATAAAGACTTTGCTCTCATTGCTTGCAGTCGTTGAAAAGGATACACATTTTGCTCGATGTCAAAACATTTTATAGGCGATTGTATGACCACCAGTCCAGAAGCTGATACTGAACACATGACTGGTTCATGCAGCAAGATAGACGCTTTAGTCCAGTTCAGGGCAGTTCCAGAAGAAAAAAATGTTTAAGTCATGCGTAAGCCCAACTAGGGTTTCCAGGGAATGAGCAGTTTTGGTGCAGGAGGTGTGCAGAATCAGGCACACCAATATGAGAGAGTAATCAGAAACCTTATCTTAACCAGCATTTTTATCATATGGGGCTGTGTTCTGTATTTATTTAAATAATCTTGTATTACATTGGGTTTTCCTAAAATCTGAATCAATGTAACAAATGCAAAATGTCTAAATCAAAATTTATAATTCATTAGATTTGTGTGCTGCTCTTGGATTTGAGGCTGTGGAGTTTACTAATTCTGATCGTTCTGATACTTTTATTTTGTAAACACATCTACACTTTGATTTTTGTTTTTCTGGATACCAGTTCTTCTGTCTGATTGAAAAGGGTAGCTAGCTGCCTCTAATCTGACATATGGCTGGCTTGTTTCATTTTCCCAGAACAAGATTTATTGAGTTAATTAGTACAGTTTCTTGTAATTTCGCCTGTCCCGTCCCGTCCTGTGCCGAATACAAGGGCGGGTTAGGGAGTTGGGCAAAATTAGGAGCCTTTGAGATAATTATGTCCTTTCTTCCAGGTCACAGAAGCAGAGACCTGAATACTACATGTTCCTCTGAAACAAAACAATAAAAAGTATTGTTGTATTTGTGAGCCATGGCCCTATTGGAGAGCATTTTGTGATTAAGATTGTAATTAAAGAGTGTCAGTGCTTAAGAAATTGCTAACATTCAGTTGTGGCATTTTCACGTCAAATCTTTGACTTGCACATTTCATCTAAGAATCAAATTATAGAGGCTGATTCTACATAAATTTTTAAAAGCACTTTAAACATTTGCAACATGTCAAGTTATTTGAAATGTTTTTTAAAAGAAATGTTCTACAGTTGCACTAGATATTCTCCACTATCAATAAGAAATGAAAAGTTTTTTAAATTGCATTTTAATTCCATGGCCTGCTGGCAGCAGTGGTGGATGGAGGTGTTGGACTGTAGTATTTATATAGCTGAAGTTTTGGGACACAATTCACATCAGTTTGCTTTTTCAGGCACTGCAGAAAAATTCTGTAAAGCTCTACATGTTGCATTCTGGTGCAAGGAGACCAGGAGCTGAACAGAAACTGGCAAAGAAACAGTATAAGTGTACAGAGAGGGAGAGAGACAGTGGTGCCCCAAAAAATAACTCTACTTGTTAACCAGAAGGCACAACTAGGCAAATTGGGGCAGATATATATTATTCAAATCTATTTTTCAAAATACACAAAAGTTTGTCTTGGTACATATGTCAAAGTAGTACAACCTTAGCACAGATGTGTTTCTTTAGTTCTTACTTGATGTCATAGAAAAAAAACTTGGATTGTTAATCAAGAAAATGATCACAGTCTAAGAGTCACAGTGATCTGATCTGCTGTAATGAACAGACATTGTTGATAAGTTTAAGATAATAAGTTTTATTATAGCTGGACTAGGACTGTCTATCAAAATATAGGCCTAGCCCTGCTGAAGTTCAATATACAACCTTATTCCTATTAAAAATTCAGCCTGCAGTGCTTTTTTCAAAGAATGAACTACTGAAAGACAGAGTTTGAGAGAATGCCAAGTAGTTCTGAATTTGTATTAACAAAATCTTTTTACGTACCATTAAGTAACTTTTTCTGTACATACATGTAATATGGATAACTTTGTAAGGAAATGTATTGCTGTGATGCAAATTACACAAATGTAAGCTTTTATATTCAAAAGATATTTTTATGGCAGTCCATAAGCTATTGCTGTTTTCAGACGGAAGAACCCCCCCCCCCCCCTCTCCAAATTAATCATCTTGTCAATAACTGCTGGAAGCTCTTTTCTGGAAGTTTTGTGTGTGTGTGTTCTTTTATTGTGATCTAGTGACTTCTTAAAGAAATGCTTCACTTTTATTTCCTTTAACACAGCTCCATATAGCACACAAGCTGCCTTTCTCAGCCTGGCAGCCCCTGCACTCAGCTCTGATATTGTTCAGATGCAAACAGCAACAGAAAGTCTGTGATGATCTTGGAAGCTCCTTGCCCCAGAGAGAAGAATTCCACCTGCTTCCACTGCATGTGAAGCCTGAATATGCTGGCTACACGTCTCAAGTGGCTGACACTTCCCATTCTGGATACTTCCCATCTCAGGCTACTATAACATGTACATCTTGCAACAGGTTTCGCCACTTAAACTTTTTTTTGGATGATTTTGCCAAATATATTCAAATTGAGAAAGCCAGTCCATTTACAGGGCCAAAGGCAGATTTGTTCTTTAGCTAGTTGATCAAATTATTAAAATAGTTACAACCAATGAAGCTGCAACTGCCAGTTGGAAACATCCATTTTTCTGGCCGATTTAGAGGTACGCATGGCTTCCATTTCCATTTATTACAAAATATTAAAATAGATGCCAACTTTGTCATAATACAAAGTATGAAAAGCTAGTGCATTGATAACGCCCTGTCAGCGTTAGGTCATGGACACCTGAAAGAAATCCCACAGCTACACGTGGAGTTCACCTTTTACAAGTCAAATAAAAGTACAATGGCAAGTCTGCTACTGTAAGAGCAGAACTTTACTACAAAGATGGAATTCTACAGAGCGGTGTATAAGGTTCCAGAGTGGCTCCGGCGTATGAGTTTGTGAACCATCCCGACTCAGTTCCTTGCTATGCCATAGCCATTTGTGGTCAGGAATCAATGTTAGCCGAGCTCTGTTATTGGCTGGGAAAGATGGATCAGTTCTGAGCGCAGAGCAGTCCAAATCGTAATCACAATATACCGAATTGGGCAGCTAACCTTGTCCTCCAAGGACATTCATATGCTATGATGTTTTTGAGAGACTGCTCAGAAAGATACAGTGATTGGTTAGATATCATTGAGGATGACCGTGCTAGTCCTCTCTCTTAACATATCATTCCTAGTCTCCATATACTGTCAAGAGGATATAGAATAAAAGCTAAGGAAAAAGATGAAAAAGAACCGCGGGTGTATAGTGATCATCAAATCAGGTTGGGGGACAACATAAGCAGGTTGACTCTCTCGTTACAGTTACCTTTCAGTGGGTATTAAAGGTATGAGAAGATATTGAATCTCAGAAATCTAAATATTGTTTCATCAGCTTGTCAGAGCTAGTTTCGCAAGATGGCATTTCAATACTATTGGGTCTTTGTTATTTTAAGCAGCAGTTTTGGTGCCAAGAAAACTCAGAGTCGTTGGATAAATGAAAAAGGGGCACTTTCCATCTTTGGTGACCCTGTAGCAGATGTTACCAGGCACTGAATTTTGACATTGATATTCTGGATGTTGTAGGAGCTGGCTTGATTTCTCTGGTCATAGTAATCAAAGAGAGAGGGAAGACCACATTAGCCAGGAAGCAGTGGCATTAGCCTGGTTATGAGAATTAAAAGTTAAAGTACAAATTACAGTAAATGGGTGAAAAGGTGCAGAGGATAACAAAACATGTTTAAAAAGTATATTTGAAAGGGCCATAGTTTGGGCTGAGTGATATAGAGCAACCATGTATAGCAATGGAAGACAATGAATAAAAAGTGAAATAAAAAGGATTGTAGGGACTGCTTTGGAAAATCAAATGCAGCAGGGGATTAAGATATGAGGGAATGTTGAAGCATGAAATCTCTGGAAACTTTATTTTTAATTTCTTTTATATTTAAAGTTTAAAAGTTCAATAAACAACATCTAAGCTAAATCATGGTTGTTTGTATGTAGCTATTCAAGAGACCTCTGTGGGAATTCTGGGTTTGGAAACTTTTATGATACTAGAATGTTTGAATAAACATTTTGCACTTGTTTACTTTTAAAAAAAAAAAAAAAAAAAAAAAAAAGGTGTTTCATAGCATGATAAGTTTGCCACAAGACTATTCGCGTGATGTATGAATCCCACCTTGTGTACTGTGTTAGCCCCCCACGACCCTGGATGATATAGAAATGTGTAGTATTGTTGACTCGTGATATAATGTGTGAATTGATTCTACAATGCAGCTATTCTTGCATAACATGCTTTTACCACACTACATAGTCCCTTTACTGCACTGCACTATACATACATGCTATAGTTCTCTGTATGATCTTTGTATTTGCTGAAAACGGTTTCATGAAAGGTAGTTTTTCACTGATGTGGATCATTAGGATGGATGCCTAAGATGGATGCCCAAGATCATTTTTATTATTGCATTAGTGATAACATTAGGCACTGGTGTGGTACATTCACTAAACATTAAAACCACCTCCCAAAAGTCCCCTTCTGTCACCAGAACAGCTCTGAAGGTGTCCTGTGGTATACGTCATCAAGATGTTAGCGGCAGACCCTTTATGTCCTGTAGGTTTGTGGGGTGAGGCCTTCATGTATCGGATAGGTTTTTCCTGCACATCCCACATATATATGATCGAATTGAGATCTACGTAAATTGGGATGTCAACATGAATTCTTTGTCATGTTTCTCCAATCATTCCTCAACCCAGTTATCGAGTAATAAATCATGGTTCATCAAACCAGAACGCCTTGTTCCATTGTTCCATGGTCCAGTTCTGACGCCCATTGCAAGCACTTTGGGCAGTGGACAGTGTTCAGCCTGGGCAGTCTAACCAGTCCGCAGTTAGACAGCCCTATACACGGCAAACTGTGAAGCACCGAGTGTTCTGCGATTTTCCATCATAGCCATCATTAACATTTTCAACAAGGCGAACATCGTTGAACCTCTGTCGCTGTGTATCGAGATAATCAGTGTTATTCACCTGTCAGTAGTTTTAATATCTTGGCCAATCGGTGTATGTGATAAATATGATAATCTTTCCTCATATCTTTTCCTTAAGACACGTCAGTGGTTTCAGATTATTATGATAGCACTAAATTTACTAAAACACTAGTAAAAAACAATTGAGGTCATACCTTATCTTGGATGACCTTGTGGTTCCTGGATTATTTTAGAAGCTTGCTACACAAATAGGGAATCATAGCAGAGTCCCTCAGAGGTGACCCACACACCACCGTGTGTCCCAATGCCTTGTGGGTTAGCTCTAGATTGGTGCAATGGATAAGGTCATAAACCCTGATACACTTTCTGAGTAGCAGGCACGCATTCTGACTTCAAAGTACGCTGTTTCGATTTGTCACTCTATATTACGCAAAAAGCAGCCGATGCCTATGAGTTCAGTTGTACATGTGTAGCACAGAAGAGCGGGCTTCTTTTTCCCTCTAATAAAACAGTAGATAAACCAATCGAGACTTGAATCTGAAATGATTGACAGTAGCTTAGTAGCTCTGAAATCTCCGATGTGATCTGATGCTCAGTGAATGCCCTCCTCCCTCCGGTTGGCAGTGTTGTCTCCTGCTTGAATCGAGCGCTGGGCTGTCTCGGTTTCAGTCAAGGTCTTTAGATGATTGTTGAGTTCATAAGATTTAAATAATGTTTATAACTATATATTTAATTTAGCGAATAAATAAAAAACATAAATAACATTTAATATACTGTTACTAATATCTTACAAAAGCTTGATGATGCTGTATGAGGCTTAGCAGCACGTCAAATCTGTAAAATACAGCATAGAATCACATGCCCGACATTTAAAGCAAAACCTTTTTGAGCATGTGTCACTTCTCTTAGACATGAGCGAGGCCAGAGTGACCATAACCAGGGTGTTTATTAACGTCAAAAATACACGAAGGAAACGGATCAGCTCTTAGTGGAAAGCTAAATAAAAACTAAGATCCCGCGAGGCTGGGTAGCTCGGTAGCGAGCAGGCTAGGCAGATTCCGCAATGCAGGTGATGGGCCATGTAGATAAACAAGGCCCAGATGACCGTCCTTGTGCCGCGTGGTGGAATGGGAGGAGCAAAGAGAGACAACAGGAGCACGTGGCTAACAATATATAAACGAACACGTGGAAACGGCACCTGAAATGGAGCGATACATGCGTGGGCGCATCGTTAAGGGTGGCTAATGTTAGCCACCTATCTTCAAGCAGTCACTGCTTGATGTAGCAACATTATGATATTATGAATGTAAAGGCTGTTTGCTTAAAATTATGTCCACCAGATTTTAAAGAACCCTGGTAACATTAGCTAGCCTGTTTCATGTATCACAGAAAGTACAATTGTGGACAGGAGCTTAAACACTGACGGTGCCTAATATTTTTTTCAGCTACAGGCAGAGCGGAGAGACAGCATTGCTGAGTATGTCTGTCTCTTAAGTCTTAATTCAGTTAATTATCTATAACATCACAAAAATAGGTAGGTGGCATCTGCATGTTTTAATTCATGGTTGGTGGATCTCATGGCTGCAGTTCTATGGGCGTTACCAAGATCTCAGATTAAACGCAGATAATGTGCAGTTTTGGTCAGTGCAAAGCTGTCATCAAAGAGCCTCTCAGGCAAATGGTACTGGTGCGCTAATCTGAAGATCCAGCCTAAATCATGAATTATTTTGAATTCTGTTCTGAAGGCCTCAGTAGATTTTGGGTATCGTTTGGGTTTTTCTGATACCTGTGCTAAAACAGGTATCAGAATACAACAGTTTGAAAATCAGAGTGAACAATATATTAATATATAAACACAACAAATTTACATGGATTGGCTAAGTAATTTTATAAAAAATAAATAAATTGAATACATAATTGTTTCCCCATCTGTTTAAAACAATTGTTTTTTAAACTTGTTGCACAGTGTCGGAATCCTTTTTGGTGAAACACAGCCACAGACCATGTTTAGGCATTTCACCATGTCCTTAACCAAGTCTAAGGTATAGCTGTAGTTAAAGATAGGCATCTGCTGCCGTCAGAACAAATGTGACGTTAACCAGCAGTCGTGACATGCAGCGATATACGGCGCAAGACTGGGAGATCAGCTGTGTTCGAAATAGCCTACTACATACTACTGGCGTACTGCTTGGGCCCCAAATCAGTATGCAGTATGCGAATAAAAATAATTTTTACAGTATGCGAAACATCCCTGGATGACATACTACTTCCGCAAAATATTCCACTACACGAACAGAGCTATCTTCGTGGTGTACTGCATCCCATCATGCAACGCAGCCACTTTCATACCCTCGGTATGAAAAAAACATGGCGGGCAATGCGGAGCGAGAGTGCAGGCATAAATGTAAGTATATTTCTCATAAAAATTACACCGTAGTATGCTTTCCTTTTGTTGCATACTGGAAACTGTACTGCATACTACTACGAGGACCAGTATGCCGTATCCAGTATATACTGTATGCAGTATGCAGTATGTAGTAGGCTATTTCGAACACAGCCATTATCTCAGCGTGGCTCTATCTTTCTGGCTCCATCTCTGTGGCGAAGCTTCGTTTTAGTCTCGCGTTATCTCCCTGGGAACGTTCCCTTTTCATCTCACGTGATTAAAAGTTTTGTAGATGTCACATTAAATCTCATAGCAAAAAAAATTCTCATAGCAAATAATATCCTCCTAGCAAAAACATATAAAAAAGTGAAGACAACAATTTTAGTTAGTATAAAGCATTGTATTTAACAAATACACATTCAGCTCAATGGTTTGTAAAAACTTAATATAAAAAATAGTGTAAAATACATGAAAAAATACAAACAAAAAAATTTACTTACTTAAAATTTACTTAAAACGTTAGCATGTTGTTTTATATTAACAGCATTCTTTACACATTACTTGTTATAGCATATTAGCATATTAAAATGTCAGAAACTGGGCAAGGCCTGTTAAATTTACTACATGAATACATATACATACGTGCATTTGTGAATGTATTTAACCACTCTGTGTCAAGGTACACCTGAAAAACACACATCTCCCTACACTACTACCATTTATTTAAACATTTAAATTTACTCTCACCCTATTATACATTGTAGAATTGAAAACATTAGCAAAAATATGTGTATGATGTCCAATGCCCATACAATTAGCTAAGTTACTAGCACTGACAGATAACCTAAAGTCACTGTCTTTGTTTGTTGTGTAGCAGTTGTCTGCTGTATTTGCATTGTCAATGTGATGAACTAGTATACTTAAGCACCCTGTAGTGCAACACATAAGGTATTTCATGAAAGCAATACATTTCAAAGTGCTAATGCTAAAAACGAGTGGCCGACATCGGCGTTTCTTTAAGTTGTAAGAACAAAGAAATGCGGATGTCGGCCATTTTTCTGCTCTCGAACGCGCAAACAAACACGCACACTATGGCATGATGTATGCCATACACGAAGAGCCATGTCCAGAGAGTCTTGGACTTGGGGTTTTCTCGTGCCGTGCCCCTCTTGTGTTTTGGCGAAAAGCAAAATTGCATTATTTTTCATTTGCTGCCGATGTGAATGAAAGTTTGGAATCAAGATTTTACTTTGTTAGTTTAGAACAAAAGCAGCTAAGCATTAACGTTGCTAACAAACCCAGGAAGTGAACAGCAGCCCAAATATCCTATATAAATGCACGTCCACAAACTCAGAACCCATCCTTGTCTTACAGATTAGTTGATGTGTTTTAGTATATAATATGACTCACCTGTGAACTTTCAAAGGGAATAAAAGAGTCACCACGATGGACAGCGACATATATGCGGTATGCACAGGATCCGCAAAGTTTGTGGCAACCATCCCTTTGCAATCATCCCTTTGTGGCGATGAAATGAGGCACCGAAATCTGCAATGTGTTTGGGTCCAGCAGATACCGATTCTATAGGAACCAGTGACATTCTGGATATTGGTACACAATCCTAGGCATAGGGAAAGGCAGTCCTGGTTGCATGTATGTTATACTTGGTGTTAGAGTTCACATATGTGACACCCGGTGCTGGAGTTCATGGTGGATGTCTTTGTTCATGGTGAATACATCTCAGTAACACACTACTAATTGCTAGTGAGCGTAATTAATATTAATATCCAGTGAACATTATGCAGCTGTCTTCTTTTCCTTTCTAAAACTCTTTCAACTTCCTCTCTCTTCCCCTTATACTTCTCTATCAGCCTCTGTCTTTTTGTGGAGGGGGGGGTTCAACATTAAGTCAGTATTAAGCAGTAAGTCAGACTGGTTTCCAGTTGGGGTTGGACTTCATCAAGGCTGCCCTTTGTCAACGATTCTGTTCATAACTTTTATGGACAGAATTTCTCAGCGTAGCCAAGTGGTCGTAGGGGGTTCGGCTTGGTGGCCTCAGGATTCTGCATCTCCTTTTTGCAGATGATGTGGTCCTATTGGTGTCATCGGGCCAGGACCTACAGCTCTCCCTGGATCAGTTTGCAGCCGAGTGCCAGACAGCCGGGATGAGAATCAGTACCTCTTAAACTGTAACCATGGTACTCAGTCGGACAAGTGTGGGGTGCCCTCTCCAGCTCAGGAGTGAGTCCTTGCCTCAAGTGGAGGAGTTCAAGGATCTCAGGTTCTTGTTCATGAGTGAGAGAAGGATGGAACGGGAGGTTGAAAGGTGGATTGGTGCGGCGGCTGCAGTGTTGCGGACGCTGTACCGGACGCTGTGGTCTCTCCCTTAGAGATAACATGAGGAGTACGGTCATCCGGGAGAGACTCGGGGGAAGAGCCACTGCTCCTCCATGTAGAGAGGAGCCAGTTGAGGGGGTTCAGGCATCTGGTCCGGATGCCCCCTGTGCGCCTCCCTGGTGAGGCGTTCTGGGCATGTGCAACTGGCAGGAGACTCCGGTGAGAGATTATATCTCTTGGCTGTCCTGGGAACGCCATGGTATCTCCCCAGAAGATCTGGAAGAGGTGGCTGGGGAGAGGGAAACCTGGGCCTCTTTGCTGAGGCTATAAACACCCTTACCGTTCTCCACGCAACATGTCTATAACATATTTAAAAGGTTAATAGCATTGCTAGCTGGCATTGAGTTTCTTCACACGAATCACTGGGTAGCTCCCAGCCTGCAGCTGCTGCGTGTCTTTGGCAGACAGAGCTGAGGTGGTGCACTGCATTAGTCTGCAGAGAAAGCCGACCTGCTGTGGGCCTCCAGGGATTCCTTCTAGCATGCTGCTTGCATGAATGCATGCTTGACTTTAAAGTTCAGCAAGTTTAAAGTGGACTCTATTCATGACTTACCACCTTTCAGTCCATGTGTAGAGCCCCCCTGATCTCTTTGTTTGTGTTATCACATGCAGTCTCTTTTCCTGCAAATACAGTGATATTTTCCTGCAAGAAGATGATGCTGGACAAGAAGCTTCTCCCACCCACACCCCACCCCCACTACTGTATTTTAGGATAACTGGATGTCGGTGAGAGAGCCGTCAACTTATGTCTCTTTGTTTTGCTAAAGAAAAGTGTAGTTTATGTATGATCATGGTTACGACGTGTTTTCTGTTTACAATAGAAATACAATAGAATTCTATTTACAATATCGAGGCTATTTTGCAGTGTAGTCAGGTTTTCTGCAAACACCACACCCTAGTGCAGATAATGTTGATTTTGTTCCCCCACAGACTGGTTTATATAAGATGTTTCATGTATGTAGCTCTTCAGGATGACTAACTTGAATGCTAATGGTGGCAAAATAGTGGTATTCTTGTAGCCACAGTAATTGAAATTTACTGTAGCTACGGTTGACGTTTAACGATATTTAAAAAAAAAACTACTGCATTTGATGTGCTTTCAGTCTGGCTTTCGACCAAGTTGTGCCGTTGCTACCAGACGGCTGAGGCTAGTACGCTGGTTCGTGCCGCGGGGTCGCGCCGGTCCTGCTGGCGCCACAGGCCGTGCCCTCTGCTGACTGGTTTCGGGCCCGCGTGCCTCGAAACCAGGACAGCTGCCGTGGTTCCCGAGACACGGAGCAGCGATTCATCTGCCGTGCGTGTTTCCTTTTGGGCACGGACCGTTTGGCTCAGCTCGGTTCGGATGTTGTGTATGCACTTTCGCCTGTTCCTCGAGCTGTCTTATTTGCATTTCTGCAGTGTTGATATTTCCTGCTAAACCCCGCACCTCTTCCCCAGCACGGAGCCAACATTTCTGCGCCAGCCATGTGTGGCTGCCTCGAGTGAAGAGGCCATGTTCTGTACCACAAGACAAAAGGTGTGGTGGTAACGAACGACTCCGTCAGTCATTTTCCAACAGCTCAGCCAGCCACTGTCCTTTTTCTTGCTAGCGAGGAAGTATTTGTTTGGAGCTGTCTGTGTGCTTGGCACATGCATTTACCATATTTGGCTTGGACGTTTACATGCTAGTAACTAATCTGAAAGCTTTGTGAAGTGGGGGAATGGTTGACATGGCAGAACAATGCTAGCATTGCTATCTTGGCTAGCCTCACTACAGCCTTTGCGTTGCTTGCTAATCCCGTATCAGTACAGTGCATAAGTACAGTTTACCCCAAACATATTTTCAGGATCAACATTAAAGCAACACTTCATACCTGTGTCTCATTTTGACAGTAAATGTATTTTTTATGTAATAGACGAGAACGGGTACGATTGAGGGGAAAAAACAAAGGAATGAAGCCAGCCATAATGAGGCAGGATATTTAATTGAATGTAATCTGATTCTCTCACGCTTTTGTTCCATTCCATTCTCCTCTGCTCTCTCGTGTACTTACTGTTGATCTCTCAGTCTCTTTCTGTACCCTTTTCTTCAGTCAGCTGCTGATATCCTAATGGGCTTTTAATTAGTCTGTACAGAAGATATGAATGCAGGAATGCCAGCGCCTGATATTTTAACTGCTGGTGAGCAGAACGCTTATCGCTCACACTCGGGGTACGGAACGTTTTCATAAGCCCCGAGATATCCTAGCTTGTGCAGGCAGAGCACTCTCGAGAACGCAGAAGATAAGGAATACTTTATGATGTTTAAACGACGTGTCTTCATTTGTCAGTGTCGCAGTTCTGCACATTTTCCTCTTCTGCTCGCAAAGTCCTTTTAAAATCAGTTCACACCAGTTTGGGTCCCCTGAGATCTATAATGCATCCCGAGGACTTAACATAAAGCCGTTCCCAACTCCATCAAACTTCTGGTGCTCATAAACCATTTAGACTCATTAACGCAGAGGAGTCACTTTCCTTTTGATGCCATCTTGCTAAACCGTGCGTTGACAGGTGAGAAACCAAACGACGTAGACACAAAGTGATTAAAGGGTCTTTGGTTATCCCGTGCAAAGGACCTCTGACAAACACTAAATTAGCACTGCCACTTCTCGATAAGAGAGAGGCGAGCTTAAACACACAGACATCCTGAATATCAATTTCACGTTTCACCTCCTGCCGACACACCGTGCGCAAGAGCACTGGGTTTAGACCAAACAAGGCCCTGGCTATAGTATCACGTTATCTCCTCTCAATTAGAGCGTAAAGAGGATTAACCTCCACTGCTGAGAGGACCTGCCGGGTTTGTGCCCTCAGCCGCCGAGTTTTGCAGGGGTCATCCAGTCCCCTCATTAGCGATGACCTCTCTCTCTTTCCCCCTCTCTCTCTTTCCCCCTCTCTCTCTCTCCCTTTATCCCTCTCACACTCGCTTGTTCTCGTTTATTCACCAATTCGATAAAGAAAACGGGACAATGGTACTTTTTCGACTTCAGACGGTGATTTCGTTTGGACAAATGGCATGTCGGAGAAGTAAAGGACACGTACGGAACCAAGAGGCAAAGGACCTCTCTCTCTTTCTCTCTCTCTCTCTCTCTCTGATCGGCACCAAGAAGCAATCCTGCAGAGTAAGAGCAGTGGTGGGAGGGGCGGGGCCAAAAGAGGGAGGCATATATATTGACTGATTAGTCATATTGGCACGGTGGGGTGCAGTGGTATGATCCAGGTGAGAGGGCTCAGGTGCTTGGAGCAGGAGTCGCATCTGACCGCACGAGCCTCTCACTGCTGTTTGTGGCTGGTGGTGGTCCCAAAAAAACCCCACACCTGATATCACCTTCATAGTGATACGTCGCCTTTTCACTTATTTGTCCATTCGTTTGGACACCCAGGCCCTCAAGGCGAATCTTCTGCAGGTCACATCTAGTCCTGGGTTAACAAGACATTTCGGAACTGAACGCACACGTTTCCAGTTTGGTACTCTGGAGAGTCAAGAACCGTTTACCGAATTGGCTTTGTTTGAAAGGATCCGTAAAGAAATCCACTGCTCACTGTTACAAAGGCGAGCCTACTGAAACACTCCAAATCACCCCGTAGTATATTATCAACTTTATATATATTACGCACTTTGAACACTTTCATCTGTACAAGGCCCGTCCTAGAACACTAGAATGAAAATAAAATCAGTGCCAAAGCTCAGTCACATGTGCTATGTTGACATTTTATGCGATCCAAAACAAAAAACAAGCAAAATTTCCATCTTTTGTAGCAAACTCTTTAGATTTTGCTCTTTAGATTTAGTACCTCTGAGGAACGATGCTGTTCTTAACCCTAGCAGTCCTGCAAAGCATTGGTGGCATTACAGGACATGAAATGCTGCTTGATACCATAAACAAATATGCTTTGTTCTGCATGCTGTGTACATGCATGTGTGCTCGGGAAGTTCCAAGCGTACCATGATGCTGATGCCATTGTGTTTGTATGTAAAGCTCCTGTTTGGTTTACACTGTGGAAACGAACCATGAAATGCTGGCGTGCGATAAATACAGGCTCTTTCATTTCTACTTTATTTTAGGGATCATCTAGAAACACCCCCTCAGGGGCAAATGGCTCACACGGCAAAATGAGGTAAACACACAAACACACTCTCTCTCTCACACACACACACACACACACACACATGTACGCGTGTACAGACACGCACCCACCCACCCAAACACAGGTCTACATGTTTTTAAATGTAACTGCGATCAGAGACACAAACCCCGAAGAGTCCCTGAACCGCGTGTGGATACCACGTGTATTTGAACAGCTCGTCCCAACCAACAGCCACCTCCTCACCCTGTCATCAGTTCTGGGAGACGCGAATCCAGTCCGCCGCATGGGCAACGAGGGCTGAGGCTCCCCGCCTATCACGCCTTACAACGTACCGGAAAAGAACAACCTGCACAGCTACAGTTTGCCGTTGATTCAGACACAAGCAGCACACACATTTCCCCTCTGTGACTAACCTCTTCCGTGATGAAGACTTTGGTTTAAATCTGTTTGTTGCTGCAAAATTCAAACCCAACAGGGTTCCTCTTATTGCCGAACACACGGCGCAGGTGACTTGTTAAGAGTCACCCGCACAAATCCTGTCGAAGCCGCCGCAGAGCTGCTGTACAGTAGTCTGCTTTAGCAACGAGACCCCTGGACTAAACTTGCTATGTGTCTGGGCAAACAGTGGAGCGTAATTATCAGTCCTGACCAGTGCCCGCATTCCATATTCCTCCTGGTAGGAATGGGTGTGTGCACTACGGCCGCAGTGCCTTAGCATGCAGACGGAACCTTGTGCTACTGGGCAAACTGGGAACCGCCTGGAATTACACGGTCCACGCTAAAACGTCTAACGGCAGACGTCCAATGAAGCATTATGTCTGTGTGTAAAAAATGTCAAATGACACAAAAACAAATTTCTTACTTTACTGTTCATACAGCGCATGGATTAGAGGTTGATTGTTATTTGAGGGTGCTGGTGCATGTGCTCGTGGTTAGATGCACAGGCCATCGCAGTGCTCGCTGTGCTGGGTGAATGCATACTTACCTTCATCCTGCCACGGTAGCCATTCGGAGCAGCACCAGTGTGGGAGGTCTTGAACCGTAAAAGATAAATACTGTTTTTGTGCGCAGCAATAAAGGAAGACACAAATGGTAGCATGACACCCCCTCTCTCATGTAATGCTCTCTCTGTCTTACTATGCTTCTCTTTTAGCGTTCAAGAGCTTTGGTGTTGAGGGATGACTGTGTAATCTAAACCTGAAATCTAAAAATCTTAAGCGACTATATTTGGAGTTTGATGTGCTGCGTAGGTGCCGAAATTTGCCACAAAGTTTGCAGAATTGTTTGTAAATTGTCAGATAAAAAAATAAATAAATTAAAGTTCTCGACTATTCACTGTTTTCTAATGATGGAGCATAAAACTGCACCGATCACAGGCCAGACGTGCACTTTCGTACCTGTTTTCGGCACTTCAGCCGAAATCAGAAATTCACCACCGCCCTTAGCTGTGGCGTTATGGAGAACACAGTGGATACCTTGCTGTAAAAAAACATCCCTTTGCTCAGTGGGATTCTGAGGCATTCATTGTGATTGTTGTTCATCTCCTGTGAGCTGGTCTTTTCTCTCTGCTTCCTCTCTCTCTGTTTTAATAAAGACGCTGGTGTGGACTTTCATTAACTGGGCACGTCTGGCAAACATAGTCACCTAGAAAATCCGCCTACTGTCTGCAGCCTCCCCGGCTCTCTGTAAATGGCCCCACAATCCAGCTACAGTGGAGTAGAATGGAAGATAGAATAGATGCCGAAATCCTTTATTAATGTCGTTTTCGAGCAGTATAACGGGTGCCGTTTAAAATATATATTTTGAGCTTAACATCACGGCAAAGTGGCGTCTCATTTTCGTGAGTTTCTTAAACGCGTTAATGTGTACCTCACTGTTTCCAGCACGTCTTCTAGCAAGCACTCACAAGTCTCGTTCTCTGCTTTTTTCTGGATGACACGGTGAGCGAAACCGTTTGGCGTGGTTCACTCAGTTACTTGGTATCTTCTTATCATTTATGACGTTAACTCTAACTTCAGTTATTTGGTTATGTGTTCGTGTTCAGGATATTATTTCACTCTAATTTACTTATATGCATTCTGTGTTGTACTTTTCTGTTGTATAACTGCGACGAAATCAACCTTAACGTACTGTTTAGAGGGCAGTCAGGAGCCCAGCAAGCTCTGTGTGTTAAAGGGGAAAGGTTGAGAGCCCCTGTACTCAAACCAACACCCTGAATGGATCAGCGCAACTTCCCTGTAAAATATTTATCTTTGTTCTCTGGTAGTGATTAAATAAAACAAGGGGATGCTCAGGAAGGCGTGTGCCCTTTGTGTTAGCTCATTAGCGCGGCCCTGGTGCTGGAGGTGGCGGGCCCGTACTTTCGGGTGGTAACGGCAGAAAGGGGAGTTAATTATTTCCACCCGAGCCCAGAGCCTCCTCGCCTGCCGATATTTCCGCACCGTCCGCACAGGCCGGCCTGTGATTTGCATGAGGATTTTGAGGGGCTTTTTCCTCCGTGTTTGCCGTGTCTGTCCTGCTTGTCTGTTTAAACAGCCACTCAGTAATGAAGGCAGTGAAGAGGGGGGAGGGGGGAGGGGAGCGGAGGGAGGGGAGGGAGGGAGGGGAGGGGGAGGGGAGGGAGGGAGGGAGGGGAGGGAGGGAGGGGAGCGGAGAGGGAGGGGACAAGAGTTCCACCAAAGCTTTCCCTGCTCAGTCCTTTTTGGGGTAGGAAGGCCCCAGGTGGTGTACTGGTGTATGTGGGTGTGTGTGGGTCTGGGTGTGTGTGTGTGCGGGCGTGTGTGTTCGTGCGCGCGCTCACAGAACCCCGCGACCCTGCAGTGAAAGGACTCTGCCCTAGTGTCAGCACAGCCAGCGGAAGCTCGTCTGTGTGTCTGAAAGGAGACAAAAGGACAGTGGACACACACCTCTTGCCTTCCTCTGTGCCCCCATCGCCCTCTGCCCCCCCCCCCCAAACCCCCGTCTGCCATCCAGCTCTGGGGGACTTTGACTAGCCAAATGGGGCCCTGTGCCCCCCCCCCCCCCCCCCTCCTTCCAGCCTGCACTTGGCCACTGCTGACCCCTCCTTCCGGAAGTATCCATGGGAGGGAAAGTAGAAATTTTGCGGGAGGGCATTTGGGACGGAGCGGCATGCACCTTGACCTGTCTAGACGATACTCTGGGTCTGTTTGTTACCGAGCAGGCAAAATGAACTCTGACCTTTTAATGTGGCTAATGTGCATTTTTTTTCTACATTTTTTAAGCTAGGGGCAAAGCTAGATATGATGACACATTAACCTGTGGACCTTTAATTTAACACGGAAAACTTCCTGAGAACTTAAACCGTTTCTCTTTTTTTCTTTTGCTCTTCAAGAATTGAGATTCTTTTCTTTTAAAATGTTTCGTTTTTTGTTGACATAAAAATATATTTTGTATAATTTTAAGTTTATTACAGCATTGATTTTTTTTTTGCTGTTGTTTTTATTCAAACGGAACTGGGATGCTGATGAACTTGAGATATTTGCTTCAACAGAACAGAGTGAAGGGTTTTTTCCGGGGTGATAGTGACACGTTTTCTGTAAGTACTATTTTGGTTTGGTTATCATTTTGCATAAATAGTAATATTGGGAAACACGGTGAGCGCTGAAATCTGATATTGTTGCAAAGAATTTTCTTCTTTCCATAATGCAAAAGTTGTTACTCGATATCCTTATTTAGACATTTGTAGCTCTTCTGTGATGAAAAAAAAAATTATATTTGCTAGTGTTAGTTTATATAATGTGAGAACTAACACTAGCAAATATAGAATACAATGTAAATAAATCTAAATCTAGAGTAAAGATAAATTGACCCAGCTATTATTTTCTCTTCTTTCGTTTGAGCGCAGACTAGTTCTTTGGTGTTTGATAAGGTTTTTGGTTAGAGGTTCTTCTTGAACCTTTTAGAGGGATAAATGTCTAAAAGTTTTCCTGAACGCTTAGCTCAAAAATATAATTTGGTGAATATTACCGCCGTTGTACATGTTTGAACAGGTGAGGTTTTCAGCTGCTCTTTTAAGCATGTTTGTGAATATCAGGTGAGAACGTGCCAACTATATGAAGGTTTTGTCTGCGGAACGATGGTGGGCATGTTTTGATGTGTGAAAGCAGCCAGGTTGCTGTGGCTTACTCCACCCAGGCCATTTCTCCTGCTCCCTGTCTTGTTTTCACACCAACGCTTCCCCCTCAGATTTGGGATCAGTTCTTGTTGCCCATTCTGCCAGTCACAATTGTGAACGGATTAGAGTATCTGATGCTGGATCAGGCCAAAGAGAGCGAATACCCAAGATGGGGCTCCACCGGCAGGGAGAGGGGCGGCAGGCGCCGCTGGTTTTCTCTTCATGGCTGCTCCAGACCCGCCCTTCAACCAGCCACTCAGCGCCAACAAAATGGCAGCCGCAACGACGCGCCAGAGGAGCAGTCCTGCTCCACGTACTCCTCCATCTCCTCCCCCCACCCCCCCCCCCCCCACCCCCCATGCTACCACCAGCTTTCCTCCCTCTCTCTGCCAATCCCATTTTGCCTCCTTGGTTGTAAAATACATTTGGCAATATGTGGCCAATATGTGGTTTAAAACAGAACCGTTACCTGCTTTTACTTCAGTTGACATTGTGATTGTGTTAGGTTCGTTGTTAGCGTTGTCTGAGACCGTAAATATATCTGAAATGCGGGATTTGTTGGGACGCCTCTCCGAATGCGTGCGGGTGTTAGCAAGTGGAAATGCAGTGTCTGCCACACAGAAGATGAACAGTCGGGTTAAAGACATTCTGTTTGGCCTTTCGCCATTTCTTAACTGCACCGATTAAACCTACAGTTTCAATTACAGTGGGGGGAACAGGTCAGCGACGTCAGTGATCCTCTAATGACGCAGTCAATCTATTGGTCCAAAATCCTGTACAAATGTAAAGGCGTATGGATCAAGCCAGAGGGTGGTTAGGTACCTGTGGGGGCTTAAGTTGATGTAGCTCCGTGTACCTTCATGCTAAGTTGAAGCCCCAGTCTTTGCATGAGAGTTAACTGGGAACGGGGTGACAATGTTCAAGAAACATCCAAAATAACACTGGTTTGTGGTTGTATATGGTAGGAATCTTTCAACAGACGTGCTTCATTATGGCCTTTCCTACCGTCAAAATCGAAGTCTTGCCCTATATGCTAAAACTATACTGTTATCGCTGGTTGTGGTGCAGGGTTATCGTTGAAGTGTTGTTGCATTTCAGACCCACATCAAGCACGGCCTACAGAGAATTAGTCGGGGGAGAGAGTAAAGTTTTATGGTGTTGGATTCGGGCTTAGTGTGGGCCAACAAACGTAAATTTCAGCCTTGCCATGCCAGGAAGAAATACCGAAAAGCACTGTAAAGAAAATGTACAAAAAGAAAGTTTTACTCTTGAATTTAACATCCATCTCCAAACGAGAATATGCGCCAACACAGTAGCGCATGTTTTGGAAGTATAGTTCAAGATTTTCTTTTGATTGCAGATCCAAATGTTGGAAAAGTCCAATAGCATCAACAGACTGTTTATTTATCCAGTAGTAACGAATAAGCCAGGGGTGTGAATGGCTCTCCTCTTACAAACGGCAGAACATTACTCAGCCTGACAATATCACAGCACTGACATTTCCACCCAAAATGTGATCATTTCTAATTATTTTATTGAGATTGTGTCTAATTTGAATGTTAAAAAGGCTCATCAGGTTTATTGTGTGATACTCATGAGCCTCTTTGCATTGACATGAAGGCATTTTAATGTGATCCAAAATGGAGGCTGCGGAAGTGACTAGAACATTCCACACAAGGCAGAGAAGGCAACGAACTACGCGTAATATATGCAGCACTTCCAAATGTTTTAAATATGAAATATGTTGCCTCATTGCTGCTGTTTGTCTGTGTGTGTGTGTGTGTGTGTGTGTGTTCGTGTCCGTGTATGTCCTTAGAGTTGCAGACCATGAAGGTGTGTGATGGTGTGACAGCATGGCTACACATTGTGCTTTGATGAAATCGTCAATACTGCTAAGGTAAATGTATATATTTGTACTCTGTCATTCTGTCTCCACTCCACATATATTAAAATGGGCACAATTTGGAATAAAGATTCTAATATGTGACGATATGTTAATGAAATATTTTTATTGATAATGAAATATTGAAGAGGGTGCATGCATTTTTAGACCTCTCATGAACATCTAGCAGTCAGTAGTAGTCAGTGCCATACCTGCCGAATATTGCATGAGCTATAAACAACATAAATGTAATCAGCATTCAGAAGTCAAAGTTTGTAGCACATTCTCTGCACAACACCTTGTAGAAGCATCTGACCCATGTTTGAGATAAGACAGCATCTGAATCTCTAACATGAATGTGATATAGTCCACATTATGTTGTATTTAGAAAACAGACTTTAAATTTCTCGTATGTGCATTATAAGTACTGAAAACCGGATTCCTGAAAGTCTCGACGTATACCAGCTATAATAGACACCAGTTTGTGTTTACACAAAAACCTGTTACAGCATTCACTCAGTTACAGGAAAAATATATTTATAAGAAAATACTATATCTATGTGTAAAATTATTTCTTTATGTGCCTTACACAGTGTTTTTATATTTGCCTGAATGATGCATTAGAAGAAGAAGCAGAATTTTTCCAAGTACTCAATGTGTAGGCGAATGATAATTTTCGGATTCCTGCTGCACATTCTGTGATTTGTAACTTTTAAAACTAAATAGTCTTCTGACTCTTTTTTACCAGTTATTGGGAGTCACAACTAATTATGTCTGAAAATCTTGAATACTATAAGGTCAAAAGTCAATGTGCGTTATGGAACAACTGACAGTGAGCGGACTGGAAAGGTCAGATTGTGAGTAATATGTTCAGAGCAGAAGGACTACAGTACACTGATGTCTCATAATCTTTAGATTTCACCCCAGTTAGGTCTGGTAACAACACCCTTGTGCACCAGTAACCATGCAATGATAGTCCAGGTTCTCGAGGGGTTTGATTCTCATTTTACTAGACTTCTCCTTTGGCTTCTTGCACACATCTACATTCAAGCTTAAGAAATTCTGACAGAGAGGTCAAAATTTGGTGGAGGAACGAAGAACGACAATGGAAGCTGCGCTGGTCTTGTTTGGCCATGATCAGCCTGTTCCGACAGCGATCTGTTAAATACGAGATGAACGTTTGTTTCATCGCCAGTCGTACTTCTAAAACTGGAACAACAAACACGGTACCTTAATACATTCAAGTCAGCTTTGGGTCTACTCGTATGGGCTGCCCTGTATATGAAAGACGCTACACCTTTGAATGAAGGTTGCTATACTTCATTCAGTGCGTAGAAACGGTGACATGGCACTGCTTTCCCATGGAAACCTGAGCTGATACTCAATGGTTGAAACACCAAAAGTGAATTTAAAAGGCCAAATAAGGAAAAGAGGTGTGATGGAGCATGAGCTCTGAAAGTTAACGCCACACAGGATACAAACCTGGATGGATGTTGCGTTTGAAGTGCATTTCACCTCACAGCAGTTGTTTTAGAGGGTTAAATAAAAAAAAAACACCCAAATCCAGCATTTCTAATAGTTTCATCTGAGTCTATTCCATGGGACCAGATTAACTAGGAAAACTACTAACGCAGTAAGTTTGCCTCACTAACCTGCCTATAAGCAGTTGGTTCTGTGCCTTCTCCTGTTGCACTTTGAGATGTCTAGACTTTGGAGAAGCAGGTTTTTGGAATGTACAGTATAATTAGAGCATTCCGTGTGGTTCTAGAATGTGGTTCTAGAATATGTTGTTTTTATTAATATTATTAATTATTAATAACTTGACCACAAGTCAATATTGCATTGCATCTGGATCACTCATAAAAAAACTATTTGGCATTGTAATGTATTCCACACAGTAGTTTTAAATCTGTGTGTTATAGGTTAAATAGCAAACTAGTAAAATTCAGTTTTCTTTTCCCCTGAAATGCATATTAAGCAGGAAGTCCTGAGTTTCTTTACATGGGGTTTCCTCCTTTTCAGTATTTCTTGTTCATGTCTGTGATCCACACTATGTCTGGTTGTATCCAAGTTTGTAGTAGTCTGTAATTGTGTGTGTGTGTGTGTGTGTGTGTGTGTGTGTGTATGTGTGTGTAGTCAGGGAGGATCTTCTCCACAATGCATGTGCTTCCTTTTGTCCACTTCTCTGAGTTGACTTCTTAGGAGCCTATTGCCTAAGACTCATACATGGAAGATCAAGAGTTACCAAGGTGCTCTGTAGATAGACAGACTGACACACACACACACACACACAAACACACACACACTCACACACACTCATTTCCTTTGGCTGTCGAAGTCCTGCTGTGGTTTCAGTGGAGGTCACTGACACTACCACAGGAGCTTCCCCCTATAATGAAAAACTGCTCCCCCACAGTGTGTGTGTCTGTGTGTCTGTGTGTGTGTTGTATTTGTGTGAATAGCTGCATATGCATTACTGCTAGGAGGCAATAACTTGTTGACTTGTCCATCATTTCTTTGCCACACAATGCAAGGAAGAAACTGAAAAGCAAAGGCAGAAGGAAATGAGCTGCGCTGTGCTTATTATTACATGTGTTTTACGCTGTTTATCTATTGTAGACGTTTGGCAATGATGCAGCGAGGAGCTTGGCAATGAGTCTTGTGAGTGTGTGAATCTGGCACAAGACTGTGATGTACTGTCGAGTCCAAGAAGTTGGAAGTCAGTGGGTCAGACCAAAGAAGGGGTGGTGGTGGTGTTGTTATTGTTGTAGTTGTGCGTGCATGTGTGTGTGTGTGTGTGTGTCACAGTGATGCAGAAGTGTTGCGGAAAGGTGAAAACCGCTCGACAGAATCTATGTTTCCCTTCAACGCAGTCCAGTTCGCCAGCTGTGGCATTAACTTGTATTCTAACAAGATTAAAATATATTTGCCCTGAGGATTAGCATACTTTAGTGGCCCTCTCGCTCCTCTGCCGAACTGGCCGGTGTAGCTACCGCTGGCTTTTGATCTGCCGTGCATGGCAAGGACCCTGGCGAGGGCCCGGCCATCCGAGCGCCGGTGTGAAATCGGCCTGATGTCATTCCCATTCTGCCCCTCTTGCGTCCCTTGCCCCTTTTAGCCATGTTTCCGAACCTTTGCCGGTGCATTCCTCTCCGGGCCTAAGGAAGCGTTTGAGGAGATGGTAGAATAGCTCAGTAGGAAGGGTTTTGGGTGGGGGCAGGGTCTTTTTTAGAGCGGTTGGGGGGGGGCTGCAGGTCTTTTATATGAAAAGCAGACAAGGAGAGATTCCATTGACACTTTTTTCTTCTGTTTGGCTTATTCGTTTCGTTGACTTTGATCATGGCATTTAGAAACATTTGACAAAGCTGACAATTAAGAAGTCCAGAATCTCAAGCGCATTTGTATTTTCCATTCAATTAGTCCACAAAAATAAAGGCCCCTTTTGTACACGGACGAAGCAAAATTGGACATAACGCCCTTTAAAGTGAGTTTCTACTGAAATGCAACCGTACACGTGTTATTCCTGTCCTGAAACGACTTCTGGGATGGAGAGAAATGTCTTGGGCAACGCCTCCCTCTGCCATCGCTGCTTTGGGCTGGTGGAAAACTTAAACCTCAGCCCTGTGATGTCACTTGGAAGCGTAGTGGCATCTGTGGGTACCCACCGAAGTCTCACTCGCTGCACACGAAGCGTGCACACGCGCTGCTCTCCTCAGTCGCCCCAACACGCCATTCCACAGGGTTATAAATAACCGGCTCTTTCTTGAGTGGGCCAGTGCTGTGGTGGCATGATTTCCCCATGTTCAGGCTCTCTAACCCACATGTTATGATCAGACCAAGTGAGAAATGGAGACGGAGCGGGTCTCCCAAATAAAGGACACGTCTTGTCAGATGACCCCACATTTCACTTGTTTGACATGCAGTAAACACTTCTGCTGGGGAAGGTTTTTATTTTTTTCCCCTCTCCCTTGTAAGCCAAAGGAGCGGATAGAGTGTAAATCCGTCTTTGTGGAAACCGTGAACATGTGTATGTGTGTTTGAGTGTCACTACACTGTTCATTACACATTTCCAGTGAATCTTTTGCTGGCATTTTGCTGATTCAGGGAGTTCGGTGTGGCTCTTCATGCTTCCTGAGATGAGATTTTTAGATGGGAGGGACTGAACTTGCATCTTCATCAGAGAATAGTACTAGTAACAGAATGGCAGTCAGGATATTTGCCTGATGTACCTCTGTGTCAGTTGGGTGTGTTGCTCTGTGTCATGTCATTTAGAGATGTGTCACTAATTTGGAAGAATATTTTTTGGAATCTGATGCACTTGTAATAGGAATTCATTTGAGCTGTTGTAAACTGCAGCTGAGTTGATGTGTCACGATAAGTGAAACAGCAAGAACGTGGTGAAAATACCGGCACTGTCATCAGTTTTAGGGCTTTCCAAAAAAATGAGTTTTGTATCTGGGCGGTAGACACGTATTCTAGAGAGGTGAACATGCGACCCTGTGTCTGTGTGAGGTGGAATGTTGACTGGTAACTTTTGCAAGTGGCGATAGACACCTGTGGTCATGACAGATTTTGACCTTCATCTGGAGTCTGACCTTCATCTGGAGCCTCTCTCTCTCTTTCATGTACACACACACACACACACACACACACACACACACACACACACACACACACACACACACACACACACACACACACACACACACACACACGCACACACACACACACACACACACACACACACATACACACACACACACACGCACACACACACACACACACACGCAAACCCACACTTTTTTGTCTTTTTTTTCTTTTTCTTCTTCTTTTTTTTTTTTTTTACTTTTTAGCTCTATAGATGAGAGTCAGTCAGGCACCTCTTCGCCCAACCATTGGGTGTCATTTCCTCATACAAGGGCTACCATAAAGGAAATGCAGATGAGGTATTGTCCCCGAGGGGGTCAGCGTATGGGAAAAGCCAGTCGTCCCGTTCTGCTGAAAGGACAGGTGGACTAGTCCTGAATGAGTTTTTGACGCTTGGACTTCTCCAAAGTTTAGAGAAGAATCAACACAATGCCCGGCTCGCTCAGCTAATGCCGGACTAGACAGGCGTAGTTTACCTGTTCTTATACAGAGGAACATTTAAAATAAAAACTTTCCAAGGTGCAGAACTCCATAGCATTCATTAAACCCAACTCAACTGGATGGCGTTGCCAGTTTTACAAGTCAGCCCGAATGCTGAATTTCTGCTTTATTTGACTTTTGTTCTGTTTTGAGAGTTTAGTTTACGTTAGCAGGCAGATGTAGCTACAGTCCGCAGCTGCCGTATATTTCACTGTTACTCTACATCATGTGAGAATCCTGTTACCACAGCCTTGTATATGTAATTGCATAAAGCTGAACATACTCTGGATGTAAAATAAACGTTTTCACCTTAACCCAGAAGAAAGATGTTTTTCTGTTTCTTTATGTTTACTGTGTTGAGCACAGACGGTAAACGGCTGTCTAATGGTTCTTTACTCCACCAAGTTAATAAAGCAGCAGTTTTCAAGTTAGCCAATCAATTAACTGCCTTGAATTTTGAGATCTACATGTTATCGGTCAAGATGAAATATACATGCTTGTTCATACCCCATTGAGGGTTAAGATAAGCCATTAGAAATACAGATTCTGAAAAGCTGATGTAAGTTGATAGTTGACTTATTAGTTAACCCAAAGTTGCCACTTAAGTTGTTTTTTTTCATTATATGTCCAGTTACTTATCAGAATCATCAGTATCACTGCATGGATGTAGATCTTATTATCCAGTAGGGTTTACTGGTGTGTTTAGACAGTGTAGAATATATGAACCGTAATGGAAATGTAACACTTGAGTGTTGAAGTGTTTTACTATAAGTCGGCTAGGGATTCCTTATGGTCAGATAGTAAAACTGCAATGTGTCCATGGGTAGCAGGCACTTTACCCCCAGATACATTTGCCCTTTTTGGTTTTTAGCATTATTCAGAGAAACCTAGTGTAGACTAATTTGCCTGTGTCGATCTAAGTGTAAATACTGAGATACTTGGATAAGTGATGGGTAGACGTTAGCCAGGCTGAAGTTCACCACATAATCTTGGTTTTATTTTGATGTTTTGGTTCACTTCATTGTGATCCGGTACCACTGCAGGTCACTGGTATACACTACTGAGGTGCCTGGTATTGTTTTGTCGTCATGTGTGTCAGTACGGAGAGAAGACCTTGTGGCTTGGGGCTGGGCTCTTAGGGCAGGAGAAGAAAGAAAACAGAATCCACCCAGCTCAGCTTGCAGGCTCCACCTGACTGAGACGTTGTGGGTGGATATTGATGAGTTTCATTGATGTATTTTTAACAGTACTATGGTAGCCCTGTCTATTTGCCTCATAACTGGTGTATTCAGATGTGACTCAATCCTGAGTTGGGAAAGCTTTGCATGCCAAATTATGACGTCACATCCGTTAGGGTTACCTCCCATTTGATGAAAGTGGTGCTTATTCTGATCAACTAAAGTGCTAAACCAGGCTATAGGTCACAAAAACACATGATTATCCAGGGATGCTAAAGAACTGAATCTACCAAGACATTGAGTATTATCTTTTGTGTTTATTTACTTCTTTTCCAGTTCAAGAGGCAATTAATTACACAATTAATGCATACGCGATACAAATTATTTACATGTGTAACAATACTTGTAAACACAAAATAAAAAATAACATTGTATTATACATCTTGATTTTGTCATTTTAGTTTTTAACATAGTTTCTATAGATAGATCTCTGCTGATGAGTAAATTCATTAGGTCGAACCAGCAGTTAGAAATAGTTGGAAAGGCTGCATTTAAACACTGCTGCTTTGATTCTGGCACAGTTCTGTGTCATTAAATTCGCACTTGAGCTTGTAAGGCAAAGTGTGTTAGGTTTGGTGGATTTTAATTCACACACTCTTTTTAGGTATACAACAAAAGGATAAAGTCAAACAACAAAAAGTTTACAATCTGGTATATGGAAATATTCTGCAACGTAAAACTCGATCATACTTTTTCAACGTTTATAAACACGTGAATGTGCCTTAATATGACAAATCGCAGCTTCCATGCAAAGGCCCCAAAACCGCTTCATTCACATACAGAAGTTATTGCAAGATAAATAAGCCATTTAAACACCTTTTAGAAATCTACTCTCAAATAAAAAGCGACACCAGTCATTGGATAAAGTTTTTTTTTTCTTCGCAATATATCTCTATAAATACATAACAAATATGAAGTCGACAATAAAACAGTATTTCAACATTTGTTATACAGTAAACTGCTGGTTTGCTTCATTTTTATTTTCATAATGTTTGTGTGTGTATATATATATATGTATATATATATGTATATTTATAATAATTCTGTTATAGTTCTGTATATGATGTTACCGCGCTGTTCTCTTGCTACTGTCAAGAGCGCGCATAGGCGTAAATCATTGTCAGTGAGCTACACGCTTATAGGCAGCATAACGTTGATTAAAACATATTTTGCTACAAAAAAATTATTATATTGCTCTTTCATAAAAACTATATGCAATTTAAGACGCTTCGGCTTCTTTTATTTTTTACACGCCCAGTTGAAATGGTTAACTAGGCTACTCAGGTCGTTCCAGTGTTAGGCTCTTACGCGTTGTTAGAATATGTCTACACATGGTAGCTAAATTATTCCTACACAGTAGTACATCTCGTTCTTGCGATTTGAGTAGGATATTGACACATCCCCCCCCTCCCCCCCAATCCGTCACTGAAAGTAGCCAGGCAAAACCTGCGTGTTTCTGAAATAAAGTATCTGAACAAAATTCACTTCACACGTGATGGAAATTGTATCATCGCTGCGTCCACTTTTGTATCAAATAAACCAAAGAAAACGAACAAACGTGGAAATAAAATGTATCTTAAGCAATTTATTTATATTCACAGTTGCCTGGGTGCAGCAGAAGATATTCTTTGGATTTAAGCAAGATGTATCTATGAAACGTAGGTCTGTATATTTTTCGATAAACTAGCCTATCGAAAGCGATTAGTAATAGCGGTGGCTTTGTAATAGTGGCTGTTTGGGAACGATACAAAACGCAGTAGATGCATTTTCTTTTAATGCACCGAATTCTTGACGTGCGAAAATGGGACCCGGATGGAATCCTATTTTTGATAAGAAATTGATCATAAATTCCTGTGAGAATCTTGCTCAGGTGAATGTAGGTTTGACAAATATAACACGTTAATTTCAACTTCAGTAATGCTGGTATGTTTGTACGCTGGCCCTTGTTTCTTGTGAATTATTGCATTGTAAATATAACGATGACCTCTTTCTTCCCCCGCCCCCCACCACTAATCTCAATCACTTTCTGATTTGTCGTCTTTAGTCGTGGTGGCGTGGTTGTAGAGTCCTTGCGCCATGAGGTGTAAGGCCAGCGCGTTCTTGGTGCCGCTCGCTTTTTTAATTTTGGCCCGTTTGTTCTGGAACCAAATTTTTATCTGAGATTCATTTAGGCCAAGTTCCTGTGCCAAGCTCTGCCTCCGCTGTTCCGTCAGGTAGCGATTGGTCTGAAACTCGGCCTTGAGTCTCTGAAGCTGTTCCGCAGTGAAGGCCGTGCGTGGTCGCTTGTCCTCTTTACTGGCGTTCTTCATCTTTGGTTTGCGAGTTCTGGGACCTGTGTGTAGAGTCGGAATAGCAAAATGAAAGATTTTAACAGCATGACCAACAATACCAGCCAGTATTCGAAACTGAAGGGTTTGGTATCTCTATCACACACACACACACACACACACACATACATATATACACACATATACATATATATATATATATATATATAATTTTGCGTCATAGGGTGTGAACTACTGTACGCTCTATGCGTGTTGGCACAGAGAGCTACATGAATAGGTAATGCGGGGGGGAACCTCTCGGAGATGAAGCAGAATATTGATGAGGGACTCGCGGCGAGCTCCAATTTGGACATTTTCAGTTGAAAGACCCTTGCTGAGGCTTGAGATAGGATGGGCATGGTGTTTGGAAAGCAAAAGCGCTGTTAACGCGTTCTTTATCGAACCTAATTAAGCTTGCTGTGATTTAGGCACCAAGCTCTGTACAGAGCAAAGAGCTCTAAATAGATAGTGGCTAATATTTGTTCTAATTTGTGCATTAAATAAAACGCCTGCTTTTATGTAGCGTTTCGCCGCGCATCCATAGCAATAGAATTTACATTTAAAGGAAGTTTCCATGCCTGATTTAATGGCGATTAACTGGCATATTCAATATCTTGCGGTGTTCGATTACATATTTGTTACATTTTTTGGTTCGATTTCTCATTACAACCGTATCGACCCGACTTTTCTAACATATGCTGATTCTTCGGTGGGTAAACAATAACACTGAATACATTCATTTGTCATTCAGCACCGACCCTGTTTTATTTCACAGCGACGGTACCGTTTTAACCAGATAAACCAACGAATAACCACGACAGCGATGGCGCCGCGAGAGAGCAACATACCGGAACGTGATGCATTTGCTAACAAGTCCACTCGCATTTACGCACGCAGAGCTCAAACGAAAATAACTTTCTTCGAATTCATTTTTGGCAAGAAACACACCATACATCAACACATCAACCACCAGATTAATGGCGTCCCTCGTCTCTATTTGAACCCGCTTTAAATTATGCATAAGAAGCCTGTATATTATTTTGTTTCTTAGGAAATATGAGGCTACGTAATTTGTTGTGTTGTGTTAATTGTTACGGAGACACGTAATGTACGATGTACTTTAACCCATTTTGAATCATTGCTTACTCAGGAATATCAGATACAGGAGGCCTACCCCATTGTCAAAAATATGCTAATTAAATATCCAGAAGACAATTGATTTGCTGCTTTTTCTTTTCTTTTTTAAGCCTTTTTGTCTTATGCGTTTACGAGTTATCTTCTGGACTATAATCTTTATCGTTTCGATCTCTTGGAATGAGATCGAACAGGATAAAGTAGGATAGCACAGCTCACGAGGGAATGGTTGACAATGATGGTAAACGTATTTGCAAAGATAATAGCAACAGTGTACATCCTAAACCGGGGTTTTTTTACGATATGTACATAAAGTACCATTTTGCCAACTTTTACCTTTGTTTTAAATTTTCCTATCTGATCTCAGGCGAGTAACATACTTATATCTTAACGAATGAGTTTACCACAGTCTATGTTTGGACGTAGTTGTATGAAATAGGCCACAAAAAATACAGTTTCGCGTGTATTTCTAAATTAATGTTATACGTATTCCGTATGTGTTTGAGGATATTTATAACCCTCCAATTTTACCACAATACATACCATGTATTTTATTTGATATTCTCTCGCAAACTGTCTAGTAGCCTGAGTAGCCTGTAGGTACGTCCTAATTGTAGTTTATCGTTTGCGTCCATTGTAGTCAAGTTACTGGGATATGACTGGAAATGGAAAACTCAAAGCTTACCTGACGAGGGCCTGTCCGAGTAACGCGTGCAGTAAACCCAGGCTGGCCACAGCATTGGCTGATTAATGGTCATGTTTGAGCTGGTCTGAGAACTGTCCGAATCCGAACTCAGACACTGATCCTTGTTTTCGCCCCGAAATTTCAGTGCCTCATCAGCCGGTATTTCGTTTATTTTTCCTCCGCTGCCTGCGTGCGGCGTGGAAGTACCCTCCGTTGGCACGGTACTTCCCACCTGTCCCGCGCCGGGTGCTGTCGGGCTGTGAATTTCTCTTCCTCCGACGTTACTTTCATTTTGAATAATGTTCGTCTCTTTTTTTCGACCAAAGTCCGGACGTAAGATATTGTCTATGAAAAAGTTGGTTATTCGGTGAGGGAGTTGCACGTTCCCCGGAGCTTGCAGGATGGGACGGATGTCTCGGTTGGACTCGTCTGCATCTGCTTGCCGATCCGCGTCTCTCGCACTCTGCTCATTCTCATCCATACTGAGACACTTTACACTCTCCGTCCTTAACCCTTTACCGCTCTCCTACACACAGGCACTTACAGCCGAGTCCTCTGGCGCTTCCGTCCACTTTGTTTCGTTTAAATAGATTTTTTTATTAAAGTTAAAAATTATCAGTGAGTATTTGGGACAATAAAAAGCCCTCGCGCGTTGTGGTCACAAAGGAAAACCATAGTTTCGGCCCCGTATTTCCAAGTAGTATACCTGTACTTGTACCAGGTGCACTACAAAACTTGTCAGTTTGGTACGATCCGTTTTCTGCTTAAAGCGAATGACAGGGCTTCAGTGACTACACTAAGGGCAAAGAAGGGGGGCTCCTAACTGCTCCTGAAATACTTTCACTCCGGATTTTTGTTCTTATTTTTAATACGAGCCCCCTAGTGACGTTACACTCCAGTATCCTAGACACGTGCCTTCGACCAATAGATTACAGGGGAGCTTGTCACATGACCCTGATTCGAGAGTAACTGGCAACGTTCATCCTTGCGTTTTTAAAGATACAGTGGTGCACCAAATTATAAATGCAATACACTATTGCAGTAATATATGTGGCGTGAAATTAAACTTACACATCTTTAAGGCGATGCACATATTGATCACTAAAGGTTCGGACTGTGTTTATTTAATCACAAAAGAATAGATGTGTATAGGTCACCGTAGCCTATGCGAAAACACATTTTGTTGTCCTTAAGGCTGTTAGATAAAGGTGTTGTCTTTTTAGATTTTTCTCAAAAACAAGATCTACCTGCGCGTGATTCGGAGGATGACATGGGGTCTAATGCTCATGATTTCATTTTAAAGTTCTTAAGATGCAAGTTGTGTAAATACGCAGGCCTCGGACGTGAGCCCCAGACCAGAAATGGGTGGAGGCAGAACAATCGCGTGCCGAAGTACTCTTCTCCTACAGGGATCTACATGGATCATTTCTATCTATTATGAAATGATATCTAATTTTTTATGGTTTATATAGCTATAGGAAATATGTCAGTATCCATTTTTGCTTTGTAGACCAATTTGGGCAAATAGGTGACTAGTAAAAAATGAAAACTGTGTGCTTGTAATAAAAGAAAGCCCTTCCTGCTTTGAAAATTAACCGTTTCATCTTTGCATTCAGGTGGATTTACACAATTATGAGATACTGTATAATCCAGCTACACACACAGCACACACCGAACACGTAGCGTACCCCCTCCCCTTCTACGATCTGCCGTCTAAAGTGAACAGTCTGAAGTATACTACCAAGTCCTTATTGGCGATCTTGAATGTGATGTTGATGTTGAGGACAGCGGTAAAGGGCCTTTGCCTCTTTAAAAGAAATCGGTGATGCAAACGTTTGTGCTCGCAGAACACATTCTAAAGGCGCGCCAAAAATGAAACTTTTAAAACTCCTGCTAGATTTTTCTGTGTGTTCACTCGGACACAGAGCTGCTTAGTCGCCGTAAAGCTCAAATATGGCTTACGAAATGCCTCGTATCTAGCGCGCTTCAGGTAGTGAGCAGCAGCCTAGCAGACTGCCGCGCGGAGCGGAGGAGCGTGATTTCTAATGAACCGTCGCTCCTCTCAGTGGCAGGTGTAATGCCCTGGCCTGCAGAACTTAAGAGTATATGATACAAAGTACGATCAGTTAGATTTAAGCTTTCCAACACCCTTTGCTGTTATTCCAGCTAGGCGGTTCATAGCACCATTAAAGTGTGAGCCAGAACGGCGAAACACGCGAACATGCTCATCCGTTTGTGTTGTCGCTTAAGTGGCATCTTAAGATGGCACCTCTTAGATTGCTTCTTTCATTTCAAAGACCCTACAATCAAGTATCCAATCAAGTTGAAGCGCATTTTCTGCATAATGAGCTTTTTCTGTTGCGACCAGGTGCAGTACTGTCCTAATGGTGAGTGCATCAACGTGTAGCTATCAAAAACAAACTACACGCTACCGTACGATGCAACACGTTTTCTCATGTATGTTGGTGTCCGCCGTCACTGAAATAAAATATAGTGTGGTTAAACATGTTCTTTACCGTCTAATTTTGTGTCGCTACTTTACCTTTTTGGACCACACCTATCAAATGTTTTCTCTATACTCTTCTATGACGCCTCACGTCGAAAATCAAGATTATTTTCTATATTTCTATAGCTGTATGTTGCATTCATAAAGGTCCACAATCGTTGATGAAGACCTCCAAACACCAGCCATTTTGGAATGCGGGACTGTGGTACAATGGCCTTCCAAGTGTGCGCTGGTATACCGGGTCGCGATATGCTCGAAGGGAGACTTAAAGGAAGCCATGAGTGTAATCAGTCGCGCTGTTCTTCGCATTTTTTTTTAGAAAAATCTCGATCTCTAAATGACCGGAAGACAATGGACCATCGTAGCGACAGTGAGCCCCGTGACTTGCCCTCTAACCTCTGCTTCACACCCGGCCAGAACCTTTAGACCAATGCAATGAGCTTCCCGCACCTTTCCAACGAATCACATGTGTATACTAACAATCAGTAAACAAGTATCCTACAGTTAATGTATTCACACTGATAAAGTTGATTGTTTTAGGATCTTAAAAGTCTGCGATTGCAGTGAAATATATGTTTTGCTATTATCGTTACAGCAACGGCAAACGATATGCTGAACGTTTGCAGTGTAGTACAGACTACTATCTACAGTGGGGTACCCGCTATGGCCTGAAACAGGCTATACGCCTATGAGCGTAGGCTATAGCCATTGGTAGACTACTGTACATTTGAACCATTGGATAATGTATAATAAAGGTCAAGGACTATAATTAACAAGTATTTAAGTTGTAAACGGACTTGACTTAGATTTTAATACAGTGTGCTAAAATGCTATAAATTTGCCTATATATTCGAACATTGCGAATTGCTAGAATTCAAAGTTTCTTTAAGTATTTCGTTTGCAAGATTAACCAAGGTGGTCAAGACAATCCTAAAATAATGTATTTATTTGTTTGCTTGTTTATTTAGCCAAGACTACTTTTAGCTATATGGCCCAATCTTCTAAGTAAATAAATAGTAATTATATTAAAAGTTGGTATATTGGTTGGTATCTACATGAAACTACATCAGTTCCGATGTCAAACATAGAATCGGTCATAACCCAGTTTTTATTGTTTCATTTTTAGTTCCTTCATTGCAATAAGCCAGTAAGACATTCGTTATGTTAATTATGGTCTTATAATTTGGGAAAATTGCAAATAAAGGGTTAAAACCAATGCATGTCGCCTACTATACTATTCGCTGTTTATAACTGACGTTATAAACTACGTTACGTATAGGTTTCCAGCACCTTGCAGCGCTGCAGCGTACAGAATGTTGTGCCAGGGACGAGGAGGAGCCCTGCGATGGTCCGTACCTCTTACAGCGCAGTCAGCACTGAATTGGTGCTGCCTATGAAATCCATTTCATAAGGGGCAGGGCCATACGTTGATGTTTTTATTTTGAGTGGATGTGACATCACACCCGCTATCTCACCAGTGTTGTTGAGCTCGTGCGCATGGGCATGGCTTATTCGTTTCTGCCGCTGAACTATAACTACAGCTACTACACATCTGGGAGGGGTTAGCTAGCATATAGGCTACCATTCACTAACCAGATTCACTTCAACCTTAGCACCTTCCAGTGTTAGAATACTAATATGCCTCGCGGAGCGGCATCATATAGTGTGGTTGTCAATGGGTGTGTACAGGAAAGCGGTGCATTATTTTTTATCAGATTTATACGTAAAGACTCGTGACCAGTAGGCCAGGGCATCTTTGTTATAGAAGAGTTGTATCGTCGTTATCTTAAGAATAACGATCTTATATCCATTGTATGTATGATTAATTGTATGTGTGAACAGAAAGGGTCGCTCAGTGCATATTATTTTCCGACGTTCTACTATTTATTCATTAATTATTCTGCAACAATTGTATTTTGCCATATGAGTTCCATAAATATTCTCACAATTACGTATTTCTGTAGGCCTTGGTGGGCGAAAGCTTTCTTACTCCTGGCTACCTTAGTCAATTGGATTTTGATAATATATGAATACACGTGATGAAATTCCAAATCATAATGTAAAAAACTCTTAATTTGGTTACGGAAAAATATATTTTGAATTTTAATGTTTGTACCTGGAGGGTAAACAGAAATATTGATTACCCTTAGGGCACGAGAAGCTTGTTACAACCGACGGTATCAAACATGCTACACAGGTCGATAGGCGCCCTCTTTAAGGCACATATTCATATATTATAAGAATTCACTACGTAAAATGAAAATTAATGTCCACCGTGCTGAGAAAAATTGATAAATGTTACTATACTGTATACGAGTCTAAATATCTTTAATCCTTATTTTAGGTCTTTGTTTAGTAGTCTGTTGTTCCTTCTATATCGTTCTTGTCTTATTTGGCATGCATCTCATTACAACCCAAATAAAAATTGACCCCAAGTCATTTAATATTCTTTAGAGATTTCTGAATCCGTCACCTTTTCGTCAAATTCTCCCACGTATAATACAAATGTTCAGTACAGACTGGACATGCGCACGGGCGAGCATTATAATTGCAGTACTCTGTGGCGTTCCTGTGAGTAAAGTCAAAGGTTAAAGAGACCAGTGCTGGGCCCGCTGTTCTCTTTGGCACTTATAAGGTTCCTTTTAGGGCCTGAGACGCATCAGCCGGTTGGTGCCGCCGGCCCAGACTCTCTACTACAAAAGGTGCTGACGCGCGGAGTGGATTTGTGAATGGACGCGCTGGTGTGTGTACCTCATTGATCATAGAGCTCACAGTCCGCTGTAGGGGGATAACGTTCCATCCTTCTCTCTCTCTCACTCACTCCCTCTCCCTCTCGTGCTCTCTCTGTCTCTTTTTCTCTCTTTCGCCCTGACACACACACACACACACACACACACAGTCAATCAAAGCACGTCTGTAGTATGAACTCTGACACCATGCAGGACAAGATCCAAATGTGAGAGCCACACCAAGTATCAAAACCGAAGCGTAAAAGAGTCACCAGGACAGCTGTACTTCAATAACCTTTTCCCCTCAAATGTTTACAGACTTCTGTAACGAGGACGAGTAAGAACAAAAAGCATATGTGTCTCGGTGACTGTAAATTGATAGATGTGTCTTTAGAGGAAAGTTATGCAGTCTTCACTGTCTACACGTACTTTTGGACAGACGCTTTCGAAGTCAAATTATTGTCGGTATGAATATCTTTTAATTACTGACCAATACTCATTGTTTCAAGTCAACCCCCTCCCCTCCACCAACAAAGCCGATGGACTGTCGGGGAGCATGTCTTAGCGGGGTGGGCACTTTGAAAACGCTGGGAGGAGAAAGTTTATAGGTTTTAATTCCCCAAATTCTAAACCGTCTGATCGCCCTGGCGTAGATAAGTCGCCTTTCAGTAGCCACAGCTCTGTCACACAGACACGCCATGCATGCGGTGTCTCCTGCAAACGCAATTAAAGACCCAGATGAAATCCCTCTAACTGAATGGCACTTCCACCTTTAGCTCCCTTTCTTTGGAAAACGGCTTCATTGACAGTCAAAGCTTTAGCCGTTTATCTTCCACTTAATCTCTCCGAGAATTCAATGAGACAGATAATAAGAGGGGTAGCGAATTTAAGGGAAGCAAACAAAATCATTTTACATAGGCGAGTTTTGTCGGTCTTTTCCGTCCTAACGTTTACCCTCAAAGTAAGTTATCGGCATTGTTACACTTTAAATGGCCTAATTTGTTTTCTGAGATTAATTAATTATTAGTTGAGATTAATTAGTTGAAGCGAGGAAGGATAAACGTAGCACTTCTGTTTTCTCGAAATGTACTCTTAAAGGCTCTTAAAGGAAGATTTTTCTTTAGGACACTGTTTCCTCTTCATTTATCGCCATTCTTGGTGTGATGTTTCTTAAGCTGAACGCCAGACCTTACACAGTGCCACAGGTGCTGCCTCGACTTCTTAAATTCCAGGCGTTTCTCACCGTGAAAACCTGCATTAATGGTGTTCCTCAGACACGCCAGCCTTAATTACATTTCATTAACATGTCAGACTCTTTTCTCTTTTTTTCAGAAATGTGAATGTGAGTCACTCACTTCTGACTGACAAAAATATAGTTAACTGCGATGTGCGGGGTTCTTCCCTAATTACCCGCCAGTTGTATTTGCGTTGCATGTGTGATATCAAACACCATTAAGCAAATGAAAACAATAATAACATAGCCCAGAATTATAGCATGAGTAACTCTGTGCATTTGTTAAGACATTGTATTCCTTGTAAATATTTTCGTTACCGAGCATAACCCTAACCCAAAGCAAGGTTGCTGAAGATGATTCAGAACAACTAATGTTCGCGGTAAAGGTGTCACACAATACTTTATATCCTAAAGGTTTTTGAATGAAACTGTAATGGTTTACGTTAATTATTAGTAACGTTTGTTTTTTAATCATTGTGTAATTCTAAATAGGTCCCCAAACCCATTTGAATTGTACCGGCATTATAATATGAATTATGTAAATAACGTTCCTTTTCTTAGTAGACCAAAGTCTGCCTGCAGGATATGTTTGTGCCTTATTCAAATGTTTTTGTTCTTGAATCTGTGCTACTGACATACTGTGAAAGTAGTAGTAGTCATTGAAATTATTTGTTGTATACGCCATAGTATTTTTTGCACACTCACTTCTGTAATAGTCATATGACCTGCAAATATAGAATTTCGTCAAACCGTTTGTGGCCATCAAACGTGACTGGGTGAGTTAAAATGTATTTAATATTGTTATTAGGCCTATTATTATTATTATTATTGTTATTATTATTATTATTATTGTTGTTGTTGTTGTATCATTATTATTGAATATTGGTTTGAAAAGGTCCGTCATTAGCACATTAGCACATCGGCATATTCAAGACAACTGTTCAAAATGGGATAGAAATTTGTAAATGGCCTCAGACTTTATTAATTGCATTCAGACTTTATCATGATGAACTCGACTACGTTGAGATTACTGGTTGCACGCGGAATAGTTTTCCTGCCCCTTCACGTGCAGGAACGTCTTACTTGTGACAGTTAAGAATGAACGCCACGTGGTGGCTATTCCTGTCAATAAGTTTAAATGGGTTTACGTTCCCAGTCATACAGAACAAATACCGTGTGTGTGGTTCGGCGGTGGGGGTTATGCATGACGCTGCTTGCTAAACAGACCCCCATTAAGAAAACCAGATCCCATCTTAAACGTGACCTATATGCGTCCTGTGAAATGCGAGGAAATGATATCGGGCGAGCGGACTCCACATGGATAGGTCAGAGATCGTGCTGTTCCTGTCACTTCAGGAGAGTTTGAAATTCCACTGGCACCTGTGCGACTGTTTTTGATTGTTTACGAGCTTCTCGACAAGTGAACAGGACGCGTGACAGGTGGGCAAGAAGCACTTGTCGCTCTGCACTTTGCTTTATTGCCGCTTCACGGAACTTCTTTCCGTGTCCAGTTGCTGGGTGAGGATGCTTTATGAGAAACATGTCTCACTTCCATGCAGTACCATGCAGTACCATGCAGTACCATGCAGTTAGACGGTACCAAAAATGTCCTCTCCATAGAATATTTTACTAAAAGCAGAGGAAGAGTGAAATTGTGTAATTGAATAACTTCATAATAAAAACATGTAACATTAACCAAAGCCATGTATGAGTAAGTGGATTTATAGTAATTACCAAATATTGCAATATTAACTGAAGTTCAAAAGCAATCTCCAAAGTTATGGCTCTCAATTTTTGGTTGTTAAAGTTACGTAGACCTGATGAAAGTTTGTGAAAACCAGTTGGCTTCCTCATCGTGTGTGGCATCTCACCTTCAGTCTTCGTCTTTAGCTGCTGTATATATGGAAAAGTAGTTGCCACAAAAGCAGAATCCATGTGTTGCATTCCACACCTTTAACCTCCCCGTAAGAATTGTTGTGGCCACAGCTGAGTTCCCAAAACGCTGCTGAGGATCTTTAAAGTTCACTGCTGCCATTTCAGAATAACTGCCATAACTGTAAATGCAATTACCCTGTTCAACGTGACGTGTGCATATTTATGTGAATGCATTCTTCAAGTTGTACATTGAGAGATGGTTTCCATGTATCTTATGGGACTGGTTGCATTCTCTCTCTCTCGCTCTCTCTCTCTCTGTGTGTGTGTGTGTGTGTGTGTGTGTGTGTGGACGTCCAGTGTCTCTCTGAGAAAGTTGGAGTCGTCTTTTGTGCATCTGAACTGGACCGGAACCTGCTTCATCCACAGCTGCTTTGTGAGGAGGACCAGGCTGCAGAAATCCACCATCATTCAGGCGCTGATCTTTTATCCCGTGCTGCCCATTCCCAGATTTCTCTGCTCTTCGCTTAGGTGTTGATTATTCTAGAACGTGTCATGTTGTCTGTACTCCAGCATGATTCTGGTAATGCTACGTAAAGTCGTGTTTGTAAACACTAAACATATTTCTTCTACACATGAAGAAAAACTGGTTGTTGTCAGTTTCTATTTATGCTTGTTTTGTATTACACTTACTTTGAACATTAAATGAGGATAGTTTGTAGACTCCACAGAGTAAATTTTCCTATGTATAACTCTTCAGTAAACACCTTTCGAGTCAGTTAAATGCATAGTTTACAGTGTCTCATCTTATATTGATTAACAACTAATAATATAATAATAATAATAATAATAGCAATAGTGGTGGCAGTATATGTGGTTATATGACTTCTGAATTTTCTAGTATCTTTGTCCTGTGACAATTTCATTACTGAAGATTGGCCAATTGTATATCCGACCTGAGGACATCTCGCTGGTTCCCAGTTATCTAGAGAAGCCCACATCTCTCTTAGGATGACAGGTGAGAGTTCAGAGTATGGCACTGAACATGGAGAGGAACTAGGTGGGAATCAAAATGGACCCTAGTCATAACCCCTAAAAAACCTTAAAGAAGAAGTCGTGGTTTAGTTCACCCCTGTCCGTAATTTAGCAAACCTAAATTCGCACCGTTCTATTCGAATTAGGCTGTATACTCTGCCCATTTTAAAATGAAGCATGACCTAAACGTTTAGAGATATAAAACGAACATATTATGGGAAGACTTATTGTTCTACATCTGCATAAATTAGCTTAGAACTCCCTGAGATGAAGTGGTCGCGTTAGCGTTTTCTTGAAATGGTCACGTTAGTTTTCTTTTACTTGAAAACCGTATTTAAGACCAACGTCGTGATAAATATTCATTGTCGTGTAAATATTGTTTATGTATGTCGGGGGCATTTAAGGTCTCCCTCATGCTGTCAAACTATTTACCTGAATTCCCTTTAGTAAGTTAAGATGTAGTACACAAACTCCCAAAATGATAACCATCCTAAACTCAAATTACGCACAACCGTTGTTGCAGGCTTATTAATTGTTCAAAGACATTTAGCTGTTAAGATAAAAATATATAAGCTAATCCTGGAGTCAGTTACAATATATCACCATGTCGCCTATTTTAATATGGTTTGACATTACTAAGATTGTTTACGTACAACTGACAAACGTTTTAAGATCTTGGTATGAATGTCACAACTACTTCGTTTAGAGCATGTTAATTATTACATATGCTATTAGTTTATTTGGTTTCAAAGCTGCGCCACGTAAGCACCGTTTAAAATTTTAAGTTTAAGTTTAAGTTCTCGGGGATTTTACAGACCAAACCCAATCCGTAACAAGAAAGGTTGTCGGTAGCAGTACTAATAACAGGAGACTGTAAGTGAGCTAATTGATCTTGATGACAGCAAAATGGCAATTAACAAAACGTCTAGATGAAAATATTTATTTCAGATTTAGGATTATGTCAAATAAACTATTAATTAGCTACATCTCCAGTTATTTACAGGATTTGCGCACGTGTAGTGAGTGCTGTGTAGTCCTTCTGCCCACTACAAAATCCCGCGTCTGACTACTGAAAGGCAAATCACTTGATTCACTTGATTCACTTGATACTACCTCAGCACTGTTTTTGGCGACGTGACTCATTCGGCAAAATCAAAAAAGGTTTACTATATCCTGGTATTCAGGGAGAGGCTTCCTGGGTGCTTGATTAGGTTGTAATATCGGCGCGCTGCATGACAGACAGTTAATCCCAGCCGTAGTGTGATGTGTTTCATTTGCACTGTAAAGGATTTGCGCAGAGCAGTCACTTAGTGTGTCATCACCTGAGATTTAGTTTTCTGGTAGCATGCGCTGCAGGAAGCATGTGATCTTCCGTTTACTGCTGTGCGCAGTACAGAAGCTTTTGTTGCGGCTGTGTTTGTAAACTAATATGTATTGACGCACTAAGGCTTTTCTTTATTTCTTTATTCTATTTTCATTGTTTATATATTCACGGCCCTGTTAATTCCCATGATTTGCGCGACACATTAAGGTCTTGGCCTAGAATTTAAAATGCAAAACCACTAATAGCTGTTGTGCAAAAGTGTTAATTCGGCAAATAATGTAAACTGGATGTTTTAGGATGAATGTAAAACACGTATCTTCATAAAATGGCAGCCTAGTGATCGCTATTAGGCTTCTGTCATATTCTTAGGCCGCGCAAAGGTTCAAGTTTGGTCACGCGCTGACTTTGGCCGTCCTCAGTAAAGCGTTGCGCGCGCTAGGGGCGCTTGTCTTCCACTCTGAATCCATCAACCAATTAAAACAACCAAGGGAGAATCAGACTGCCTGTGGTGAATGGAAGTCCTGCTCGCTGGAGAGAGGTGAGACAAGTTTAAATGCCAGCCTGGCATTTGAATGGCAACACGGGCAATTTGGAGTGGAGTGGGGCCCCATTTTGCACCATCTTGTAAGCCTGTCGCTGGTCTGTGTCCCATTAGCTTTAATTCTTCCATTCATTATCCTCATGGCCCTCTTTCCAAAGGAGTGAGTGAGACAGGGAGATAGTGATGAGGGGGCGGGGAGGGGAGGGTGGGGGGAGTGTTGACTTTAATGCATCCGCTTAAAAAAAAAAAAAAACCTTCAACTTTGCCCAGACCACAACACCCAGAAGCTACCACAAATATGCACATTCAACATACAGCACACTGTACATTACATGGCAAGAAAAAGACCAATGTGAACAGATATTCAAACAGAATTCTCTCACCTGCAACTGAATGTCAGTATCTGTGGAGCCCTGTAGGCCCCTGGCTGACGCTCCTAATGTAAGGACACTCCTAATGTAATGTCATGTTATGGCCTGGAGTTCCATCCTCGCATCCTGAATGACAAGGGGGGAGGAGCTAATGAGTGTAATTATGAACGGAAAGAGCAAAACAACTGCAGCCGTGTCCTCTTACTTACAGCTCTGAAATGCTACCAAATCTCACATCGTTTTTGATTTTGGAATTAGCGGCATGGAAACAGCAGCACTTTGATGGACCAACACGTCTATTGCAAGGACCGGAAGACCACGTGAGGTGTAAATAACTCCATTTTTTCTGGGTTTCCTCCAGTCTATTTCTTCTGATTTTATTCACACCCCTTAATTCCCTCCTCTCTCCTTCTGCTGTTTCTTGCTTTCATTCACACATACACACACATACACACACATCCTTTGTCTCTTCCTCTAGCACTGTGTTAGTTCAGTCCGAAGCCAGTGAAATGTCAGGGGTGAGTCCAATAAGTCTGGGTAATTGCTATTCTGTCTGCTCGGGCATTCGGCTGAATCATCTTCCATTATAGGAGCAGTGGGGGGGCCTCAACAAGGGCCAAAGAGCAATCGAAATATTCTCTGCCTGTTATAGCGCCACATCTAGCTGAGAGTCATCTCCATACAAACACATAAATACACACACACACACACACACACTTAAAAACAAAAACACCATTTTTTGTAGTGTCCTTCATCTCTCCCTTAAATCTACGTATGAATCGACTGGTTACCTCGGCTGCTTCAGAAAGATGCTTTTGAAAGTGAACACCCTTTGTGGTTGTGTTTTTTTTTTTGGAGAGTATCCATTTTGTTTACCTACCTGGTATTTTGAGTTCGGAGGGCAGCTCCATTGCAAATTGGTAATGCATTCTACCAATGAGCTAAGCTCTCTGAGCCCCAAGAGCTTCAATTGTATTTTATCACAGCCCTCACAACAGTGCTACGTTGAGAGAAGAAATGCTTCCATCTAGTGGCTAAGAGGGGGAGTACACACCTACATTTTAGGGCTTAGGTTTCTCATTTTTGAATATTTCTCTTTATATCTGAACATTCCTTTCTTTTAAAAAAGATTTAACTGTAACAGCTCTACTATAAAAACACGCTATAAATACGACAAGTGTTAAAAGTCATTCATTGTGCTTCTAAAGCCTCCAAAGTCTTAATGTGTAAATTTGTGTGTGGTTGTGATAACCCCCACCCCAGCTATGAGTTATTTATGAGGATGAGAGAGTCCCGTTTGGCCCCGTTACTATGGAGACACCTACTGAGGGGGAACTGCCCCATCCCTATAAACAGCCCCTGCTGAGTCAGTGCATTATTGGCAAATACACACACACTGACGTGAAGAAGCCCCTTTATATGCGAACATGAGCTCAGTCTGGCCACCTTCAACTAGTCAGGGCAGTGGAGCCTGGAGGAGCCTCCCCTAGTCCTCACACTCTCCCTCGCTAATGAAGATCTGCACCCCGTCTCCTTTCCTTCCTTCATCTTTACTATAGACGTGTCATGTTTTGCTGCAAATGCTCTGTTGAGATCTGCCAGTCAGATCTACATAAGGATGTTTCCGCTGCTGTACAAACAAGAACACAACATTTCATCATCATCTTTTCCTAAAAGCGTTGTGTGTGTTGTATATAAGAAATATCCAAATACTATTGTCTAAATGGTGGTGGTTGGGGGGGGCAGCTCATCTTACTAAATATGTTACAGTGAACATAAAGTTAGCTGATCCAGAACACTGACCTTCATTCTATGCCAAATAAATGTCCTAAGATTTGACAGTTCAGAAACTAAAATGTTATAGTGCACAATTTACATAAACATCTGATATAAACAATTATCACAAATGTGTAGACAGCAACAGTACATTCATCCATTATCTGAAAAAACATTAATACAGTAGTCTTTAGCAATTCATATATAAATCTGATTTGTAATTCTCTACTAGGTCTTCAAATGCCTCAAGACTCATAACTTAATAACCAATTGCACAAGGGATGCATAATCTTCCTCAAAGTCCTTTAATCAGTATAATAGAAATAATACAACTGAAATGATGGACACACACACACACACACACACACACACACACACTAGTCAAGAAACTTCAATTCCTGCAGAAAAAGCTTTCATTCAGTTTTACATCTTCTACATTCCCTGAACCGAAGTTGTGGAAGACCCACAGAGGCTGTTCAGCAAGGTCGCGTTAATATTTTACACTGCTTCCCTCACGTTTCTGCACCAACCGCCCAATTTCACACACCCTTTTGTTTCAAGTACCCAAATCTTTCCAATTTTACTAATACTAATCCACAACTGAGACATGACAACATGTTTGCTCTAAGCAGTGGAAGTGGTCCTTGGTATAATTAGAATCATTGTGGCTTCAAAGGTGTATTAAACCTCTAGAACTGGATTTTAAGGTAAACTAGACACAGAAACACAAGAGTTATTGCTTTGTTGGTTTCTCTCTATTGCATAAGATTCTGTTTCATCTTTACATCAAATAAAACAATAAATATGAAGGTACAGATCGGGCTCATAGTAACTGATTGCACTTAAATATTTGCTCAGACCTTCTCAGCTTCCAAACTACAAAGTGGAGAACGTCTGTCTGATTAGGTTAAGGATGGATTATGGATTATGTGGCATACAATACACAATGTACAAAGTACATAAAAAATATGAGAAACATAAGTAATCCATACATAATCTGGAACAGTGACAAAAGCACTCAATACTACAAAGGCAATCACAGATTGCAAATGTTCAAGGCTGTAGAAGAAAGGAAAAAAAAAAAAAAAAAAAGTCCTCTCTTTCAGTCCTGGTCACCTTAAATTCCCAACCTTTCACCGGCTGCATTATTTTATAAAGGCTTTTCTTAATTCCCTAAAACCTAAGATACAGCCTTAGGACAAATGTAAGTGTATTCAAAGGCCTCTATGACCCAGACACCATAATGTATTTCAGACCATATTAAAAGTTGGAAAAGCACAGCAATGTAACCGAGGGCATTTATTTCCCGTTTACTATGGTCATACGTTTTCCTTTGTGCCGGCGGTCTGTTACCGCACCTCATACGCTAATACTCTGTATGGAAGTCTATTAATGGAGGTTATGCGTTGTTCGTGTCCCTTCCGACTCTGCCCTTGCTGCTCCGCCACGTCACGCTGCTAAACGTACCTCTTTGGCTGGCAAGACACTTGTGCGGCTTTGGAACACATTTCCCTTTCATTTAACTTTAGCTTTTCTCCAGCGCAAAACAAAAACTATGAAGCACACATTTGGCCTGTGACTTTTTTTGTTGTTTTTTTGTCTATATATATATATAAACCCCAAACTGCCAACACAGGCGGGCACACGCTCACCCACACACAGCTTTAGCACTGTACAACAAAATTCAGTTCGGTTCATGCTACAGTCTCCCACACCGGCTGCTGGATAATGGGACGACAAACACCAGCAAAAACACCACGGAGCGACGCGATGGCGATGACGGCGATGGTGGCGATGAAGGCCAGGAGGTGTGTCCAGATGTGCTGGCCGCAGGGACCGACGCCTGCTCTTCCTTGCTCTTAAAACACAACAGGAATAAAACGTAAGGGCGGTAGATCGACGGGGTCCTCCGGTTCGTCCTGCGCCGTGCCAAGGATTCAGGTCTGGCAGCTCATCACATTGGCACCGTCTACGGCAGGCGAGCCGCTAGTCGCTGTGAGGCTTCTCGCTCGAGCCCTGTGGGGGGGGGAGGGAGGGAGATGGTTAGGAACATGGCCATCGCCCATCATCACAACACACATCCCGTGGGACAGGAGAAGAGGTCTCGGTTTGCTCCAACGCGCTCTAAATGCGCAACGTTAGACGGCAGCTGCCATGTTGATGTTTGTACACCCACAGGTAACCTGGTCTAAACCGTCCAGCTGTCCTGCTCTAAACCAACACAGACAATATAAAAAGATCGTTTAAAAACGACAACAGCTTGAACGAGGATTCCCGAAAGGCTTTGCAGTCGGAGCCGCGCATCCAGGGCTATATGTGGTCAACGGGGTTGGGTGAGACGAGACCGCTCACTAGTAAAACCGGATACGCCTTCCCGGGTCGGCGAGGTCAGTCTGCTGCTCCTTTTACACGCCTTGCTCATGAGGCTGGACGGCTTTATATAGAGCAGTCAGGTGCCATGTGTCACACCACTCGGGTGGTCTAACTGGACGACCCGATTAAGGACAACCAGAGTTGTTCATTTTGAGATTTTGTCCTCTTTGCAAGATGCTCCCTAATAGTAAGAAAACATCAAATCGTCTACATTTTCTATTACGTTGTATCTGTAACACTTTTCCATTTCTTAAAGCGCTAGGATCCAAAGCTGAGCACGCACTCCACTGCTGATTCTATGCTCTCCCACATAATTGCTGCTGTAATTTTGCTTTACGGTTGTGGAGTACTCATGTACATTGCAACTAAAGCTATTTCAGTAGCAATTGAACACATTTTGAAATCACAAGGCAACAAGAAAACTGGGTGACTCCTGCTTCAAGATTTCAAGATAGAAATCTGTTTGCCACCAGACATAACCAGAAAGAAAACCTGACACGCCCTAATCTCAGTACAATGATTGCTAACAGGGCTGTGCCAGTTGCCCAAACAACGACGACGACGGCAACAACACTCGGAATGCACAGCTTGGTAAGTGAGCCACTTGATTGGCTTGCTCCATCAGGCTATTAGCATAAAAAACAAAGAAGGTAATCAGCTTTAAGCTGTTCATGGGAGCGACAGGCATAGCGTGCGGGGGGTGGGGGGGGGGGGTGGATCAGGGAGGCCCAGCTCACCGAGGGGGTTCATGGGGCCAGCAGTAATGTGCCTCACACCACAGACCTAATTAAGCTGTCTGCTGGACATTACACCAAGGCAACACTAGGGGGCAATGCTTAGTACATAGAGTTTCACCACAATTGGCTGTCCGCTGTACAGCCAGTGACTCCAATGATGGTATTGGTTACATCCATGGGAGAATAGGGTCAGTGACACAAATATGGTGTGATGTGATGTCCCCCCCACCCAAGGCCTCTCACCATGGCCAGCTGTCGTCCAATGTTTCCCACGGTGACTCCGCCAGAGAAGAATATGCAGGGCAGCCAGGAGCGGACGTAGCGGAGCTCCGGAGACGTGTGCCTGAGGGAGAAAACACAGCCAGCTGAGGAGGAGACACTTTGGTGTGCTGGAAGGGATATATTGGTTAAAAGGGAAAATCTGACTAAATATAGCCTTGAGCTGTAGGGGCACAAAAGGTACTGGTTAATATGAAGCCTGTCTGACTAAACATTCGTGAACGCATCGTGCTAAGTAAAAGGCTGGAGACAGATAGAACAGGTTCAGCGCACAGTGTTGAAACCGACTACAGAAGATGAAACCTGAACTCTGCTGACTTTCACATGTCATAATTTTAATGTAGACAAAGTTCTTCTGTCCTTCGTAGGTTTTACTCAATCAAAACAAAACATTGCTGAACTAATCACCGAGGTCCATTTTCCAACAAACGAGTGACTAAGATAACGGAAGACCTATTTACCACCTACACGAATGAACAGAACTTACTGATAGATGCCGTTGTAGACCAACAGCTGAACGACGAGAGTGGCCAGGAGAGCTGTGGTCAGTCCCAAGCCAAAGCCGCTCCTGGACCGGTCAAAGGTCCACCACAGCCCCAGGGACAAAGCAGCCAGTGTCAAAGACAGCTGCATGTTATTGGCAAAGTCCAGTTTCTAAGTAAGTCAAGTCAAGGTTAAAGAATCTGTGTACCAGAGGGGGGGAGGGTCAAAATTCATTGAGATTCAGGTGGTTCTTTTGTGCATTAATATAATAAAAGTACATCATTCATAACTTCACAAATTCATCTAGTCACTAAGTGTGTCCCCAGTACTGTGGTGGGCAGGAGACCCTCATATAGTCACTAAGACACGAGTGTCCCCGGTACTGTGGTGAGTGGGAGACCCTCATCTAGTCACTAAGACACGAGTGTCCCCAGTACTGTGGTGAGTGGGAGACCCTCATCTAGTCACTAAGACACGAGTGTCCCCAGTACTGTGGTGAGTGGGAGACCCTCATATAGTCACTAAGACACGAGTGTCCCCAGTACTGTGGTGAGTGGGAGCCCCTCATATAGTCACTAAGACTATGTGGTGAGCGGGAGATCTGGTGTTAAGGATACAGCACTGGCGTGGTTGATGCCCACAAACACAGCAATGCAGCGCATGACACTGGCCCACTCCCTCTTGAACTTGTGTGGCTCCCCAAGATGGCGGTCCAGGCAGGGATACAACAGGCCAACCACGGCTGTGGAAACAAGTCACACGCATCAGTTTAGCTGGTCAAACAACACACACTCACAGAGAAACTCTTCTAGTGAGGCGTCCGATTCTTTCAGGATTTAGTTTCTTTAGTGGTCATCTTTGTTGATGAGCAGTGGGGGTTAATAATTACAGAAATGTTTCCTTATAGACTTGCAGAAGTTAATTTGTAGGATTCTTTCACCTGCAATTTGCTGTCTGTGTAAACAGTGTGTTAAACAATAACTTGTTTTGTAAGCACAGAAATAGGTCTTATGAAATGTAGCTTTTTTTAATGTAGTTGAGACAGGTGAGTCAGTCTTTGGCTTTCAGGAAGACAGGACTTTTGGTAAATGTTTAATATACAGGAAGAAAAGTTAATTATTCTTCAAAAGATTGGACCATTGATGGAAGGTAATGTAAGCTTTAGTTTTTGTGGGTTTTCTCATTTTTTGCTACATACACCTGTAGGTAATTAAAAGTTAAAATTAAGACTGTCAACCGTAAAATGTGAAGAGTCTGAACAGTCTGGGGAAAACCTGATTTGAGAGCAAAAGATGAAATTTAGTCAGGTAATTCTGACAATCCCAAATCTCAGCAGGATTAGTTATAAATCGCGCCAAAGCGGAATGTGGATTCTGGTGGTCTTCCCAATGTTTTAGAGCAGGCGGTACATGTATGAAACATTTGTCTACGTCTCCGCTTAAGATATGTGGAATGTGGTGGGAGGAGCCGTGTGACGACATTGTTTCGTTTCTACTACACACGACTTCCGTGTTTTTCTTTTTCGGTAAATGGCATGTTCGACACAACGGCCAATAACATCCCGCCCTCGCAGCTCACCCGTTCTGAGGGCAGCCAATGGGAAAGCAGCATCCCTAGAATGACCCCGAACGGGCTGCAGTTTCCAACGCTGTACAAACAGTGGGCAGTAGAACTGCACGATACGTTCAAACAAAGCTGCCCCCAAGCCATAACCTAATGTCCCGTTAATGCTGTGTACAACAACAAAAGCACCACGCACGATTCCCTCGTCCCAGAGATTAGCGTGGTAATAATGGGCATGTTCGCGCGACCGCCAGATGTACAGTTCACGTGCCAAAAATCAAATAGTCGTCAGTGTTTTTTTTTTTGCTTTGTGTTTTCTCAGATCGTGAGACAAAATTCACATCTCATCTAAAATCATCAGAATACGTTGCAAACTTACCAGCGGCCGTTCCACAGCATAGAGGAATCCACCACGCCGATGAAAACAAAGTGTTCAGTACCTCGTCGGGAAACAACACAACGTTTCTTTGTATCTGTAGCAGATAAAGCACCAGAGCGAGGAACACTCCCACGGCGAACAGGACCAGTCCACGACGTATTAAATTAGCGGACTGGACGTGGTGGAGGGAGCCATACGCCTGGCTTAGGACCGAGGTTATGATGGACATCATTTCACCCGTTTTAGATGCGATCCAACTCGCGCTCGACAACTCTTTCGTCTTCACAGCGGTAGAACAGGAGCAGCGCCAGCAGTGTTCCTCTAGTCTGGGCATTTGGCACTGCAACAATAACATGCAACACCAGAGTTAAACACGTCTGCTACAGTAACAGCACAAAGACTACAAGTTTACGTTTTGTTTCGCATTCCTTCAGCTCAGATTTCAACTCTTACTTTACATTTGAGCGTTGCCATTTCTACACAAACGAAACCAATAACCGAGTAAGTAGCTGGTTGGATACCTCGTCGTCAGCTGTCTTCTCTGTGCCCGGAGACTGAATCACTTCTGTGCTTGATTAAATCACGAGAACAGTTAAGTTAGAATTTCTATGTTTAGATTTATCTCTCGACGTTTCGTCACATCATCTACACATCTAAACAGCCTGAGTGAAGAGGTTTTTATTTATATATATGTATATATAAAAAACGTTGCATGCCGTTTCATTCCCCAGTACGAATCTCATACCACACGCGCGCTTCCTATGCAGAAAACAAGCGCGGAGGTGTCTGGTGAGCTGCACCGACCAATCAGAGAGCGGCGGGCGATATGACGTGACCACACACGACCTCCCCTTCTCGCGGACATACGTAGCTGTTCCCTTTTCTAGTGATGCAAACTTTGCAGTTTTGTTGCTAGTTTTAGCGACTTCCAGATCGCTTTAAACATTATTTAAAGCCGCAAATTTCGCTAAATGTATTTCCAACATATTGCAACTTTTTGAAAAGAAACTCAAATGCTAAAACGCACACATGTGCGCTGTAAAACGATTTCTCTGTCACACTGTTAACAACACGGTCAGTCTGTCTGGCTGCAAAAGTGCATTGTGAGTGACATTACCAGTACTGACTGCTCAGGTCAATAAACAGGCACAGGCGGCTGCATGAGTTCGACTAGACTAACACATTTAGTTCAAAGTGTTAGTGTACGTTAGTCTTCAGTAACTACATACTGGCACACTCACTGCGGAGTAAAATTAAGGATGTCTTGAAATATTTTTACAGGAGTGGATGTAAAGCCATTTGTTTTGATTTGTTTGGTGCTTTGTTTTCCAGACTTTCTTGATATGTTTAAATAGTTCAACAGCAACAGTCAAAACCCAGTGAATACAATTGGTCACGAATGTTTGATCTTGAACAGAGCTTCTATCAGTCAACATATCTCAATCACTGTACATCCAGAAAGTGGATATCTGCAAAACGCAGACACTACTGAGGTAATGGCCATTGCTACTAGCATGTGACAGGTTAGGTATGGCTTGAATGCTGGCTTTTCAGATTCTTTAGCAGCAACAAACAAGTGCAACGCATCAAATGTACAGAAATGATTACAGGAGTACTGGCTCAAAAGGGGAACATCATTAATTCAGTATTTCAGTGCTGAACAGTTGTGTCGACACTTCTCGGGCTGGCTGACTTGGAGGGTTCGCTGCTGGATCAATACCAAATGTGGTGGTTGAGTTTCATGAGAAGTGTACCCTTAAAAAAGAGAATCTTCAGAAATCTGAATTTTTCTGCTCATCCGTGTACTCATTCCATTTCTTTTGTACAGTCGGTGGTCGATGAAGCATCCAAAGAATTCATCCGCATGAGTGCAAATCTCCTGTGAGTGTGCCACTGGCTGTTGATTGAGCCAGGAGTAACTCGTATATTAGAGTTAAGGTAGAGTTAACATAAATTTGTAGCAGTGTAGTCAATCCTGTGGCAAAAAATGTATGTCCTGAAGGACGCTACCGATAGACATCTCAGTCCATCACCTTACCACAAGTACCTTTTTGCGAACTCGATGTCCCAGTGCAGTGTTGTACTAGAGGATGAGAAGGTCATTCAGAGACACGCACCAGCTACATTATTGTTTTAAGGAAGGATCTCCATGGTTGTTATGGCACCGAGTGTCATGTGACCGTTTTTTCCATTTAGTTTCCATGGTATTATTCACCATTTGGTTTGATTTATTTTTTGGTTCTGGACCCACCCTGGTCTCATGTTTTGTGGATCCCCACCTGTTATTGTGTTTCATTTCATTCCAATTTATCTGTGCATTTAAACCACATATTCTCAGTTCTTTGTCTATGTTTCCGTGAAGGTGCGTGTGATTGCTCTGTAGTTGTGGTAAGTCCTGTTAAGCCCAGTCATGTTTGTTTTATCCAGTTTTGGTTCTGTTTGTTCTGGTTGTTCTCTATTCATGTTGTTTGCTTTTCGCTTTCTTCCTTTATATTTAATCCACTTGCAATTACATCCTGTTCTTTCATCCATGTGGCAACAAGTCAACCCAGACAACCTAGAAGCCTTGTGAAATATGACTAAATAAGGCACAACTAATATGATTCAAGTAGCTGAGGTACCAGCCCCAAACCATTGTCAAAATCCTTTCCAAATGGAGAAATGTCCATCTGACACTCTGGTGTCATCCAATGTCATCAAGTCAGAGCTAAGAACCAGAATGCCACTGCGCTGTACTACTGGTGTGGCATGAACTGAAGCTGGTGATACCAGTGATACCAGTTACCAACATAAACTACTAAGTGATGCTCTGCAGCAGTCTGGTGTCACAACAACACACAGCTGACCTCTCCATCCTCTATGCCTCTGTTCATTTGCTAGCTGCAATTGATATGTTAGCGTATAAGATAAACCTTGTGATTAGGTTGTATGTATAATTGTTGATCAATTAGGTAGCATGTTAACTAACTACCAATACACTGCTTGAAATGATGATTGTTAGGACTTATTAGACGGTGTTTTTAAATATTGGTCTGATGGAAATGTGTGTCCAAGACTGAATTAAACAGGGCAGAGCGTTGCAGAGAAGCATTAAACAAACATGTTAGGACATTTCCTGCTGCTAAGCACAAACTCAGGCCTTAAAGTGAATGGATCTGCAATCCAACGTGATTCGCTGTCTCTTTGCTAGTTTTCATATATTGTGTAAAATGTATCTTACATTGTCCAAACATTAGTAGGCAACACTGCTCTTGTCCTGTCAGACAGAACCCTGTATCGAGTGTTTCTGTATTGACACACGTAGCAGCGGAAAGTTAAAAGCTTCCGACGCACCAAGTCGTATTATCAGACATGTGACCTGTCATATGAGGTCACCTCATGTTTTGTTTAGCTTTATTTACTTGATTCAGATGCTGATCTGGAACTGTTCGGCTTTCAGAAAGGTAACCTACACCAACTGAGTACTAGGCCTATTAATTACTTGTCATTGTAAATAAATCTGTTAACATATCTGCTTCATCAATGTGGGTTTGCTAAATTTCAGAAACCTCTGGTAGAGAAGACATGGGGTGACAGTGAAATCGCCTCCAGCAAAATCTGAAATGGGACAGTTACAAACACCCGACATTGAACAATTACAAACCTACACCTAAAGAAAGTGCCACCCTAAAGGCACGTTGCAGTGGAAGGGCAAATACATGAAAACCTGCAGGTCTTTGCGGTTTTCAGTCTACAATAGGCTAACATATGTAAGGCCAATCAAACCCTGCTACCTTATTGTTGTGTGTGCAATTTTTATTTGGCCCACAGACAATGGTGAAAAAACAGAATAATGTTTATCAGCAATTCTGCAGCTGTTGCTGACCAAGCCTCTTCCTGCTCGGTTTCTGATTGACTCAGTCTACGTAGCGTATGGCTCGCTCTGCTGCTGAAACTGTATATCACAAAGAGGAACTGGGCTTGGTGGCGTGACTGAGGTCATTAACCGCGGGAGAAGCTACTTGGCTGACAGCACGTATAGCCAGTAACGCATGAGGCAGGCACAAGGAACAGGTCCCGGACTGTCACACAAATAAACCAGCGTCCAGGTGGCGCGTCACGGAGGCGGGGCCGGGGGCGTAGGAGTAACCCTGTCACAGCGCAGGCTTATCAGTGTGTCCTCCACACTTGCACAACTCACACGCCTACCCATGCGGTTGATAATCACCACACACACAACATCGTCATGTTAATGATCGCCAGAGAATCACTGATGCCATTAACAGACTATAGGAACACCCTCCTCCCCACATTAGCATTACATTGTTTTGAAGCAAACAGAGGCACAAATAGGCATAATTATGTTGTTGAAACAGGAGATTAACAAATGTCCTAAAGAATAAAAATGCCTTATAACCACTGTCAGTCTGAGAAAAGGAGGAGAAAGTGCCTTTCTCAATACCTTTTCTAAAATGAAAAAAAATCTCTCTAAAGGAAGCTCTTACATGCAGATAACTCAGGAAGTGATAAAGCACTATGGCAACAGGGTGTTTAATAGTGACCTGAATTCTCACTGAAATAATAATTTCACCCAAAACAAAGATTATGTGTATTGCTCATGTTCTTCATAAAGAACTTCTAAAATAGGACACTTGACTGGAGATTTTCATTGGGGTTCCCTTTAGTCTTGTTACCAAGTTAATGTGTATATTTCATAGTCTGCAATACTACTAATAAAAGCAATACAAAAGAACAGCTAACCCCAGCTGTAATTCTACCACCATCTCTATCTACGTTTAGTCATGTTTAGGTCCACCGTGACCTACAAACCCAGAACTGGTTACCAGTTTAAGGGCCCTACTAATTCTGTCTGAGTCTTAAGAGGGACATGTGATGCCATCCTACTGCTAAATGAGTCCACTCTCACAAAAGGCCTCAAGGTCTGTGTCTGTGCTTTTGAAACTGCAAATATTGAAATTTATTTTTTTTTTTTACATTCCCAATTTAACATTGGCTACTGGCGGGCTCCAATCAGATTTGGGTCACTGACCAGTATACATTCCTGGATTATTTCCAGAGTGCTCTTGAAAAAAAAAAAAATCTAACTGAAACTAGATAATGAGGCACGAAATTGGAGTCTGTGCCCCCCTCACATTTGGTCTCTGCCAGTTGTCCACTCTGACTGCCCCAGCCTGAACCCTGGAGTTGTGCTCAGACTTAGCTTCTGTTTTTTATGTATTTAATCAACATAAATATGGGGCAGTATAAACATAACCTATAAACTATATGGACAAACAGGACAGCAGAGCTGCCATACGCATTTAAAATCATGTGTATATCTGTTTATTTACACAGATGTTACAAGCTATGTTGTCGTGAACATTCTGCAGTTATTTCCCAGTCCTATGATTGCCCTTATAGCCATAATCCTACATTTTGTAACATCAGTCTAAGACCTTTTCCACTACTTGAGTGTCTGAAAAACTTAGTACACTTTAGTGTTTTGAAGTTTTGGTTCACAGGTTTGTGGGGACATAGCCTTGACCAAACCATAGAGCTTTAAACAATCTGGTTCTTCCGATATCATTGATCTGAGAGCACTCCACACGCTGCCTGTGAAGTTCACCAATATACTTTGATGCTCACCAGAAAATTCACTGCGATTCCAATGTTTTGTTGAGGTATCCCCAGCATTCGTGTGGAGGGTGCAAAAATCAACTCACAGTGGAAAGAAAATATCAAAATTGCATTACGAGGGGGTAAAAGTAAACCCAGAACAGCCTCGTTTTCATGCTAAAGTCCCCATTTCAATGCATGTAATTACAGTCTTCAAGCACACTGTAGGCAGAGTACGCTAGCAACGATAAGACTGTTTAGCCGAAAAACAGGGTGGCAGTCGCTGGTGAGCACCAGTCCATCACCATTGTTTTTTATTCTCCCCCCCCCCCCGTCAGCTCATAGAAAAGACCCTCGCCTGTCCTTCAGACTCACAACGGACGTTCCACTTCAGTCTTGAGGAGCGTTATTTTTGATGTCCCTAGACACACGGGAAGCACATGCTGCTTTTCACAGGTTTGATTCAATTTTGGAGCCTGCCTGGTGGCAAAGACCGCGTGTAAAGGAGTGGGAGCGCAGACACTGGCTTAAGCTCGCCGGTGGTTGGCGAGGTGGCAATGTGTGAGGAAGAGATAAGACGTCGCGGAAAAAGGCTAGTCTCCTAGCCGAGGAGAAAGCGGACTCAAAGATGAGGCACGAGGCGAACGCGAACCTACACATAGCCGTACACATAGCACCCCGAAGTCCCGCCGACAGCTGCACGCGTGGACATGGAGAGCCCGCATCACCTTCAGCTCCACCAGCTGGGGAACAGAGGGTCACCATCTGAGAGTGAACGGAAGCTCGGTGCAGTGCTGACCGATAAGTGTCAGCATTCTGCATGGAACAAACCACACAGAATAAACCCAACAGTGTACAAAGATTTGAAATGTTTTCCTTTTAAAATCGTGTTACAGCTTTGGGGAATTTTGTCTGTGATTATGCACCATGTGTCTTAAGTAACGGAGGTTGAACACTGCACAAACCAAAACGTATCTCTTCAGTCTCTTCACTCTTCAGTCTGGGCACTAGGTCAGAATTTGAAACTAAGAAAACTTTGTGACTTATTTTGTTTTCTTTTTCTTTTAACATTTTATTTTATTGTTCTTCTGTATATTTATAATTTAGCAACAGCTCGTTCTCAACAGCTAAGCAGCTCTGGAAGGAAGAATGGAATTCCTTTGGCAGAATTCTACTGGCCATCCTGCAGTGTCCTGCAAAAACCACCACGGTGCCTTCTTCTGCTTACAAACGAACTGCTCACATCTTTTTTACATTAGAAGCGCACTGTGCTCATGCTTCTCTCTGTGTGTCTAACTCTCTCTGCCCTTAATCTTCCTCTCCCCCTGTGGACTGTTCTGACAGATCCGCCGTGTCCCTGATGAAGCCACCTAGCAGGGCAACAGCATCTCGTTCACAATGACGCAGATGTTAAATCCCAGTGCTGAAAATTAACTCATCATTTGGTCTTTGACATTCTCACTCCCTCCCCTGACATCATTTGAAGTCGTGTGGCAGAATATTTGCTAATTTAAGACATAGGATTAAAAGATTAGTCAAAGACGTAGGATTAAACTCAAAAGGACAGTTTCATCCAATTTTCGTGGAATTCAGGTTTCTAACCCTTGCCGTGAAAATGTAATGTTATTTTGATGTGATGCCATCCTGCCTTTTCTCTTAGCCCTGTTTATTTCTCACTGCTTGATTTTCTTGTTCTGATGGTGGTCTTGCTACACTTAGAATAACAGCTATTACAGTCTGAATACTTTTGCTACTTCACTTCAAAGATCTTCCCACATGTATAATGTTCATATTTCTTATTATACATTATAAGAATGTAGAATTAGGTATTTTAATTTCCACTTTTTCTCAAGTAAAATGCAGGTACTGCTATTGGTAATGTTTAGTTTTGTGTTTCATCGGAAATGTCAAATTCCCATGTTTTCTTAAAATGAGTTGAAAAATAATACCGTACCACATTCAGAATGACCTCAAGCAGGAGTCAGTAACAACATCTATGAGTAAACATCCCTTGAAGCTCAGAATCGCACCAGACTTCTGATGGCACAGTGTGCTGGAAGTAGTTGCTTTATTAGGATTTTAAAATAATTGTGTTAGTGTAAAGTGACAGGGCCTATTTGAGAATAGATGTGGACACAATGTGTCATGTCCTTTAAAAAAAAAAGAGCTAATTTCCACTTTTACTTGCTGGAACATTGTCATCAAATAGTAATTTTATTCAGTCAATATCTGAAACTCTCTGGAAAAGAAGAGGACATTCATAATAAATGACGCCCGTGAGCTGCAGTCAAAGACTTTGAGAAACAACACTGTGGGCTCAGCATCATTAGCCAATCAGATATCTGCAGGCGCACCTTGTGTGCGAAAGCAGCCAATCACAGCACATCTCCCGACTGTGTGTGTGTGTGTTTGGGTGTGTGTGTGGGTGTGTGTGTGTGTGTGTGTGTATGTGTGGCTGTATGTGTCAGGACGTCCAGATCTGCATGTTTGTGTGTAAATCACGTGTTTCACAGTTAATGATTTACCAAAATATGAGGAACAAAGTTAGACTTTTAGAGTTTACTGAAATAGTACACTGTTTAAAAAAGGTCTTTTTAACGTTTAATTGGTAATGAACCTCCTCATTATATCTCCTGATTCTTCAATTTTTAATAAAGGTTCTTCACACTGATCTGTCATCAGGTTAAACATCTTTTTTCCCTTAATATACATAAATGTGGAAAGAAAATGACATAGGTCTCCTTTAAAAATCTGTTAAAAATCTATTTGTGTCTTGCTCTAAATGTTGAAAATGTCTGCACCGTGACAGAAAATTATGAAATATCAAGTTCTTTAGCCAATTAAGAAACTGAAATATTTGAACTTCCTGGTTTAAATCAACAATAAGTGATTATGTTAAAGTCCATGAGTAATAATAATTATAAACAATTTGCTTGTTGTTATGTCTGGTTACTCCTGTAGTTCCAGTTCATTTGGGTTTAACTGATGAAGAATCTGATTCTGAAGAACTATTTGTTATTGGTTGTTATAGGAACCAGTTAGGGATCCACAATGAACCTTTTAAGCATAGATCCCTCAAAGAGATCTCTTTCTGGAGCCAAAAATTTTACTTTGTGGGACCAAAAAATGTATTCTTTAAAGACCATTAATTGAAAGTTTCTTCATGGAAGCAATAATGCTTCTTCTATGGTATTGTTCCAAAGAATCCTTTTGGGTTCCAGTTGACACCTTTATTTTAAGAGTGGACTCATTTTCCAGTGAACCTTCTGAGCACATTGTAATATTGCAGATGTGTTACTGGATCACTACAAAGCCCAAGGTAAACTCGGAAATGCTGCACACACACACACACACACACACACACACACACACGCACACACACGCACGCACACACACACACACACGCACACGCACACACACACACACACACACACATGCACACACGCACATGCACACACACACGCACACACACACACGCGTTAAACTTTGACACTTGTGTAATGTTTTGGATACAGCGCGTGTTCTGCATTTATCAGCTATTACAAAACATCCAGAAATGAGATCAAATTAAACAACAACCATGACCCACTTTCCTTTGCTTTGCATGGTCCCTGTAAATGTGTACAGAAGCAAACAGGAAGTGCCCACTATCTTCAAACCAGTCATCAGCTTCACACAAACAAACTGGCCGTCTGAGTTCTTAACTCTTTAAAGCTCAACAGGAAAGCAGATGGGGACTTGTCCCCTTCCAGATCTAGTAGACAGATCGCAAATAAAAGAGGCAGTTAATGCTGATGTACCTTTCACAGCTTTAAATAGGCCATTGGAGTTTTTAAAAAAGTCTCATATGATAATGTAGTGATGTGGTAGTTAAAGAAAACATGTAATGTATTCTATGCTGTAAGGGGAAGAGCAGTTTGAACCTGGAGAAGAAGCTTGAGGTGCACCTGCCTGGCACTAACAGGTTGATATGATATTATACACAGGATAAAGATGTCAAATATCTTTTGTTAAACAGTTAGAGCATCACAAGCGGCATAACCCACTCGTTTTGTAACTAGTAAACATATTTTTGGGAGCGGAGAAGTGGTTGTGTTGTGATACTGATGGAAGTATGACCAGAGCATGACACTTCTGTATCTATGAATGTGACGCCGCAACTCCAGCTTCAAGAACAGTATTCTCAGATTATTTTTTACTGTTTAAAACGTAAATGAACGATGGACATTTACTAGTTAACTGAACCTAAGAACAAAATATGTCACATATTATATAATATGCAATATGCCCACGGAATAGAACCTTTTATTTTGAGGGTACAGTGACAATCATTCTCTACAAATGTAGAACAAGAGCAGAAATTGACTCAGAAATTTAAAAGTAAGAAATATCAAACTACGGCTAACATCAAAATGTAAAGTGGGATGTGTAAACAACATTTGTATCTGTGTGTTGTCCTCAAAGTTCCCAAAACGCTCAGCCAATCTAAGAGAACTGTCAAAGACCAGCACTCCCTCACCTGGTCAAATGTGGAACTGCAGGGGAGGCACGAAAGACGAGTTCTGTAACGGAACAGGGATTTTGGACCCATGACAAAATATCACGTTATTTATGGCTGCTGTTGCAGAATATTAGTTGACTAATATATGAATATGTTTTCTGAAGAACTGCATAAATCTAAGGATGTTATTAAATTGTTAGATTCCTTTAATTTCGTCTCTTTTCTAGCAACTGCACATATGTCATAACATGTTATATTTAATTATGAGAGTATTAACTGAAAACTTTAATGTTATTAGTTTATTACCTATTTCAGATTTTTATTATTTCAGTTTTTGTATGGATATATTGTGAAAAATTGAAAGATATGTGAGGTAATTTGTGAGGTAATTTCTATTATATTGTATATTTAAATCAGCATCTTCATCCATTGTGGAATAATTTACTTTTTTTCGGCTGTTCATTATTAACACCATGGTAGCGTCCTGCTCAGAAAAACTATACAGAAAATATACAGTAAAAGTAGCCCATCCACTCAAAAAATAACTAAAATGAGTGTCACAAAGTTTCTTCATTTAATTTTACTCAAGCACTGAATAACTGAAAAGTACTCTTTCTTAAGAACTCGTTTTTTATACCAAGAAATTAAAACGCTTCACTTCGGTAAGGTCCCGGATGTACACTCCTGCATGAGTCTATACCAAAACTCTTCTCGGCCCTGCTATTAAAAATGAACAGATACCCGGTCGTGTTGCATGTGAGCAGTTCTTGCATGAGACTAGTTGTGGAATGTTAGTATAAACTGGATTTAATCTAATGTTTTGCATATAAAACAAATACATGGAGGTCATTGAGATTTATTGAGTAGCCTAACACGTATTAAATTTCAATTAGAACCTACTCAAATAAATTACAAATTCCATTTAATGATACTTAAATAGCCTATTATAACGAAGCACAATTAGTTATTATAAAAACAGCTATTTTCCACTCCAGTGCCGCAAGTATTTTAATATGAGAATACAAATAAGTACTACAATTTTTGAAAGACTGTTTACTTGTAATAGCGCTATTAATCAGTAGAGGGCAGACGAGGGATAGCTAAATCAGACCAGTAACTGCTACTGTTTTAAATACCATCACATGAATTATTAATTTGTAATTAGTTCTTTGTGTACACGTCTCCGCTTGCACTGTCTGTCTTTCTTTCTTTATTTCATTCTGTCCCTTTTGAGTCGTACATACAAATCGTTGCTTTCAAGGATCCAGTGCAGTAACAGACGTTGGGGAAATGCATATCAGTTTAATCGCGATCTCTCTCTCTCTCTCTCTGTCTCTCTCTCTGTCACTCTCTCTCAGATATCTCTCTATGTCCTCGCTCCTGATTTTCAGTAATGCTCGTGAACGTCATCCGGCCACAGAAGAGCACGAGGGATGTATATTTTGGCCGTTTTCAGGGCACTTACGCATCACGAAACAACGGAAATGCAAATTGATTACATCGCCAGATAATTGCAGCAATTATTTCCCGAAGGTAATTGCAGCTCATTTTGCAGTCACGATCCTTAAAGACAAAAGGGAAAGACAGGGAAACATTCGTGTCACTTATCTCCATACACCAAAATATTCGAGTTTAGACACTTGAATGAGTCCAGAATGATCAGCCTTTTAGATTTGGGTAGAACTGTTTTACTTCAGACGGACTCATTGTTGTGATCAGTTTTAGGAAGCATTCGCAAAGCATTTTGGTTCCTTCTCGCATTGTGTGCGTGCGAGCACTTGAATTTGAAAATGACTTAAAAACTACTTAAAAGCAACACATTTTGCAACATTTTTTGCACCAGTTCTAAAAACGAAATAGGTGTTTTCCGTTCATGGAAGGAGTTACGTAGACATTATGCGGGGAGACGTCGTGAAACAAAAAAATCAACAGTCTCTAAATGGTACTCAGCGAAAGCTGAACGTTCTGGATCCAGGAATGCGCGGACGATGCTGTCAAAACTAAACCCAGCAGATGAAACGCAACCCCACAGACTCACTTCTGATTTGTGCGGTGTAAAACAAATGCACTTGTTAAAACTGCTTTGTTCAGGCCTATTCCTAAAATTGTCCAATCTGCATTTTTATCCGTTGGAAAACATGGTGCAATTTGCGCACATTAACCTGGTGCCAGTCTGAAAATATCAGACTTGGTCTGCCATGACGAATGGACCAGGCTTCTCTTCATCGTAGCACGTGACTGGATTTCTTGTGAACTGTGTCGTCTGCGAGAAGCAGCCCCAATAAGTGGAATCACTGATTAAATAGGGTTCACATTTTCTGATTTCACTCTGAGCAGACGGCATAAGCCCCTGTTAGACCAACTGGCATGTGAAGACGCCGGTCCACATGCAACAGATTGAAGCTTGCTGCTTTGAGCAGTGAGACACCAGTATGATGCCCAAAGAGGAATTCTCACACATTTGAGACCGAGTGTGTGATTTGGCACTTCTGGCCCCTGCCCAGTGTTACACCCCCAGTGTTTCCACAGTCTGTGTGTTAACATGATCCCACAGCAGTTTGCATGGTGGCAATTTAACCATCACAAACAGGGTCAGATTTTGCTTAGAACCTTGAAAGGGTTTCATAGACATGAACGCAGTAAATTTCTTCCCATAGAACCCATCTACCCATATTAACAGTTCTTTCCTCAGACTTCAGTTCCTGAATCAGGTCTTCACCCTTGCAGCTGGGGAGACCTGGTATATACATTTTTTTCAATTTTATTTTTTTTTATATAGCACATGTTTATATAACACATGTTGTCACAAAGCAGCTTTACAAATAGTATGGGTCCAGATCCCTAATGAGCAAGCCAAAGGCGACAGTGGCAAGGAAAAACTCCCTAAGATGGCGGGGAAATAATATAATAATAATATACATGACACATACAATTGTAATTTCTCACAACAGGACCTGAAGTGCATGGATTTTCATCACATGACAAACAACCCTTTACTGCATGTCCTACCAAAACAACAATTTAGAACATTCCTAGTTTTCAAAGCTAACACTGGTTAAGGGTAATGAACATGTGTGTCCACATAGAGTGATAGAGGCTCTTTCACTTTCTCTCTGTCTGTCTTCATTCTGGATACAAATAGTTATAATCACTCCTACAGCAGAAGTGTGCAGCCCCTGTGGTGTGTTCATCAGTGCCACGGCGAGTGTTCCGCACTTGACATGTACATCTGCAGAGGCTTAATTAACCAGCAGGAGGTCGTGATCGATTCCTGAATGCAAGGACATAAGCTTATCAATAAGTGAATACACAGCAAGGAACACACCAACCAAGATTATTGAAAACACATACAGATGAATACAATTCTGGAGCACATTAAAAGCTCTATTGTTTCTATTTTTCTACTTCTCAATACTCATGAATTCTTAATTTTAAAATGTTAAGAATTAATTTAGCAAAAATATGTTTACCCAGTGTAGTATTTTAATTCATTTTTAAGACACATTCATTTATTTGATTAAACTCATCTTTTTGTATGTTTAATACACATCTCTTTTATACATGTTCGTAGAGTTTAGGCTTACTCTATGTTTTGTTGCTACTTTTATGTAATTATGGGTTTTATGTAATTATGGACTTGTATTGCCAATTGTTGCCTCTGGCTTGCTCATTAGGGATCTGGACCCATACGATTGTAAAGCTGCTTTGTGACAACATGCGTTGTAAAAAGCGCTATATAAATAAATTTGACTTTCACAACTGTACATTAATATATAGATGATAATTAGATTTTCTATAATAGTAACCTATGCCAGCAGTAGTTTATTTACACACAAACACACACACACACACTCACACACATGCACGCATGAACATACAAACAACAGAAACATGTTTCAGAAGACTGAATGACTGAAGAGAAATATTATGTAGGGTTCTAAAAGGTGGCACAGTCCTTATAAGGTCAAAGGTGATCTATATTTGATCATGTCACTTGCTGTCAGAGTCACTGGAGAGCAGCGTGCTACGCGCTCCTGGACATTTTATATTAATACTGATGCTGTCTGCATGTGTTTGCCTCAGTCACATCCACAGGGTGCAACCTTCAGCTCTGGCACGCTTGAATTTATAATCTGACATCAGAAAAGTTATCAAAAGCCAAATGTCAACTATTCTCATACACAAGCAGAAAGTGTAGCACATTCATTCTCCTGTGTGATGTAGTCTGCAGGACTGCTGGAGTGAAGTGGTTTTGGGTTGGGTTTGGAATATTGTTCATGAAGAATCTGTGCGGTTTAGGTCTTTAAAGATAGTTTTGTCACAGATCAAAACATAATTATTATGACCTGCTTTTTTAAAGTATGACACAAAGCAGATGAAAAAAAAAACTTAAGCATTCTTCTACTATACATGGAATTTAGTCAGATACTTTTGACAACTGTGTGATTCTTATGCTATTAGCAACGATTATTATTGCCAACAGTGCGGCGTGTAATTCCAGTTAATTTCAAAGTTATTTTCAGCGTTCTTCCTGCTACAATGAACTAAAAAATGAGAGACATGGAGGGAGAGGGAGGGAGAGAGCGGGAGAGAGAGATAATGAGTAGGAAGTGGGTAAAGGAACCATTCAGTTCACCTTGATTGATATGCAAATTGGTTTCAAGTTGTTTAAAAAAAACTCCAAAAGACTCTTTAAGGAAAATACTGTGTCTCCAGTTTTCCCCATTTAGCTGTGAGCTAAATATCTAATTCAGATGTATATATCTATGTTGATTTGACATTTGCAAGTCATTAACCGAACTGTACTTAATAACTAAGCAGGAACTTAATAGCATACGGTTGATGAAAACGAAAATATGAGATTAAAATCAATTAAGCTGCTATAATACGACTGTTATTGAATAAAGAGAGTGGTTCTTAATCAAGATAAAAGTTATTATCAAAAAACAACTCTTTTTAGAATCTTAAAGAGGGAAAATTGGAAAATTAATAACCAGGAACCTGTGGGGAGTTCATTTCTGAAGGGACACACCGAGCAAAGGCCTTTGATCATAATGCCTGCTGGGTGGATAATACCAGGCTACCATTAGCAACCTGCCAATATTAGATGATCAGAAGTGTGTAGCAGGACCCGCAGCTGTAGATGCATACCAGGACGAGGTGTTTAGACTCGGATGTGTGAAGTCCTTCCACTGTATTGTGTTCACCAATTAATTCTACCTGCCAACTTCAGTTAATTAGCAAGTCCAGATGGTGGAAGCAAAATCTTGCGGAGAATGTTTGGCTTCTGAGCCTGAATGAACACTTTTAAGGGCAGCTGAGGCCCTTGGTCTGTATGCTTTAAAATGGAGGCTTGATTCCTGAGCAGCAGTACCGCATCTAGCACTCAGAAGGCACCAGGCTCACATCTAATAAAAAGAAAACCCAACCCCATGACAGCCAAGTCGATGCCACTGGTGCTGCAAGCATCCACGAGTTCCCCCTCCAGTTCTGGGGACATTTATTCCAAAGAGCAGAGTGTCTAATCCTGGATCGCGCAGTACATCTGCGTGCACTAGGGTCTAACGATTGTCTCATACTGTCTGTGTGGAAAGAGGAGGCCGCGTGGTGCTGACACGTGCACACACACACGTGCACACACACACGTGCACACACACACGTGCACCTGTGCCCCTGTCGGTTATGTCCAGTCGCCCCCGCCCCCCCCCAAGGCTCATCCCCAGTTCAGCCCTTCACATCTTGAGTAGAAGGAAAATGAAAATACACTTCCAAACACATGCCACAATCCAACTGCGAGCATATACATCACCTACGGAAAAGAGTCTTATCTTTTCAGCAGAATAAATTGCTAATTTTAAGGACTTCCTCCAAAATTGAAGGAAAACCGTAAAAGCATATCTTGTTTTTTTTCATAATTTTCCTCCCATTTCCTCTCAACTTTAGACGTTATGCCAATTCGAACACACCAGCCAGCTTAGCTCTCTCCAGTCATACGACAACTATCGACTGTTTGAGGGCGCAGCAAGCACGTTTGCACGGTTCCTTCATGACACATGAAACCCGTGACCCATGAAACAATCCACTACATCTCAGTGCACCAAACTGAAAGCAAAAACTCCACTCGTCAGCAAGTTCAAGCTTACAGACGTCTTATTGACTAATGTTGCTGTGAATGACAGGAGACATAATATTATGCCTCCCTCCCTTTTTGCTTCCTTTGACTCTTGGTCATGGTTGCCTAGGGCATCATCAGGAATTCATTTATCAGGATTATATAGTTATGAACTGGATAACTGTAAACTGTGGAATCCCCCAAGGGTCAGTTTTGGGTCCATTTTCATTTATTTAAAATTCTGCAACACAACAACTTTTCCTATCACAGCTTTGCAGATGATACACAGGCATACACAGGCCTGGATTTCTCAGCAGATGATTGCAGCCCAATAGACACGCTCTGTCTGTGTTTGGAGTACATAAATAACTGGATGAGACAGAATTTTCTTTGATTAAATTAAGAAAAAAATTCTAAGGATATAAAAAGTAAAGACCTAGTCAGAATCCTCTGTGTACTAATGGACCCTTTACTGGCCCCATCAAATCAATCGTTTATGCAGCTTTATATAATCTTAGGACTATAGCTAGATATTAAAGGCTAAATATACCCATGAGATCTAGAGAAACACACATACTTTAATCTCTAGCAGTAATAAAACCCTCCTAACTGGACTTCCCAGAAAGACCATTCCACAGCTACACTTTATTCAGGTAGCTGCTGCAAGACATTTAACAAAGCCAAATAGAACAGAGTCCATTGTTACTACAAGTTCTACGATCACTACACTGGCTTACAGTTAGTTAGAAAACTGACTTTAAGGAACTGCTACTAGTTTATCCATCACTGAATGGAATAGGTCCGGAACACATTTTGCTCAGACTAGAAACCCAGTATGTCTCTTAGATCCATGCACATAAACACAGCACATAGAGACTAGAATTCAAACCAATGTGAAACAGTATTTAGCTCTTACACAAATGTACCACAAATATAACCATCTTTAAATCCAGGTTAAACATATTTCTGTTCTCTTGTGCTATTAGTTGAAAACTGTCTGGCAGTACTTGGAAGATGAAGATGAAGGCTTAGAACAGGATGGACGCGCAAGCCAACAGTTTATTGAAAGTAATAAAACAAATGAAATCACAAGACAAACATAACCGGAGCGAAAACAGAAGCATTAACAGGAGCAAAAATACATGATGTGAGACTAGGGCAGAGATATGGATCAAAACAATAACAGCTGTGACTCAATGAAAGGGGGGGGGGAAGTCATGACATACCCCATCCTCCCCGAACCACATGTCCCCAAAGCGCAATAAAAGACTAAACACAAACTTGAATAGGATGAGAGACAAGAGCTACGATGGAAACAGACAGCTCTCTCCTCCAAAAACCCCCCAAAACATCCACGGAAGCCTTCGCTTCGGCAGGGCATCTAGTACGGAGTACGGGGAATCTGTAGTGGCCAAGTGGTCATCGGGGCTGTAGGGATAGCCTCAGGGAGCGCCAGTGAAATGGCCACAGTGGCTGGACAGGCCCAGTGACATGCAGAAGATTGAGCTGGTCTTGAGGAGCATCTTCGAACGGCATCCGGCACAGGAGACAGGTGGTAGTCTGGCTCAGGAGAGCAGTGATCAGGAACATACTCGTACGACGTCTCAGTACTGAACCAGACTGACATCCGAGATGTGTATCTCCGCAAGTGCAGCCAAATCTGCCTGAATGCAGTTAACCCTCGTCTCTTCTACCCCAGATGTGTCTCCTCCCAGGAGCTGTACCAAACCAATATGTCTCCTGACATTTACTCAGTCTGTCCTCCTCAGTGTTAGTGGACATAGCCAGCCAAACGGAAACGTCATCGATTAGCCAGCTATCCACAACTTGCCGCAACCTTATTAATGGTGGGCTTTTCTGGCGTACGGATGATTGTGAGGTGCAGATGCAAGTGCAAGCTGTCTTGTTTATTCAATGTGCGAAAACAAACAAACAAAAAACTGCAAGACAAACAAAACCAGAACACAAACTGAATCTTGTGAAATACATATAAGAGCCCTTGGCAGAACCTACTGCAAACAACAACCTGTAAGGAATGCCACCTGATCACCCCTAACCAGCCTCACCTGCCTCTCGTTACCACGCCCCCTTTCAACCACACTTATACACCCTCCCACTAGTTCCTAGTCGCGAAGTATTGCCGCATACCGAGCGTTTCTGTTGCCTGCCTGTTTTCCCGTGTTCTGACCCTTGCTCATTCCCCAGACCTCGTCACCAGCCTAGCCCTTCTACGCTTCCTGGATTCTGCTCTCCTGTTATGACCCTGGACCATCCCGACCTTCCCAAGAACAACCTAATGTTGTTAAGCCTGATGCTAATGATTCACCTGCCTTTCGTTGTACATGTGATTTTTGAAAATAAAAGCGATCTGCATTTGGATTCCTCTCCGTTTAGTAAATACGTAACACAACCAGAACACATACAAGACTCTTAACGAAAAGCAAAGAGAAAAACCCACAATCAATACCAGAAAACAAGAGGTATAAATACACCTGAACCATAAGAGAATCATAAAGGGAGGGGATGCACATGATGCAAGACTGGGGTGGAGACAAAACAAACCCACATGGTGGCATCACCATGGGAACCATGACACCAGAAGGGGAAACCATGACAGTTATTTTATTATATTATTTTAGCACATTATTACATTTTCAATTGAATAAATTGTTTAAGTAACCTTTCTTTTTGCTTTCATTTTGCAAAATATTCCTGAGGTATTAGATCTCAGCATGTAATACGCTTCATTATTTATATTATTTTGTTCTATCTGCGTAAAGCACTGATTTCCAGTTGTATGTGAAAAGGATATGCAAATAAACCTTGCCTTGTCTTGCCTAGTAAGGTGTCATCTCGAAAAAGCAGATGTACAAAGAGTCCTGGGGCCTCCAGATGAATGTGTCATGGTAAGACATGTTCCAGCTTTGACTGAAAAATAGTATTTGTCTCAAAACGTGGAGGTGGCAAGTTCTCTAAGGCAACCGCATTACAGAAGGCTATTGTACATTTCTGAGAATTGCATATTGTGAAAGCACCTAAAATATAGAGATTCAGGTCATGTTATTTCATTTCTAGATGTACGAATTTTATCTTAAGCCTGAATAAACAGGGAGAGTCAGTGTGTGTGTTTATGTGTTTGTGTGTGCGCGTATGTGTGTGTGTGTAGGTGCAGGTGCAGTGATTTGGCCTGTTTGATCATCACACAGCTACACTTCCTACAACCCCCACACCCAAACACAAGTGTTCATTCTTTTGTCTCCCTCATGCCATTTCACGCTCTATTCCTGTCTTTTTGCCGCCCCAAATTTTTTTTTTCCACTGATTTCTCCTCTTTTGTTCATTGGAGGCCTGAAACCTGAGATCACCCCAAACCAGCCAGCCCTGAAAGAGCTGAACGAGCGCTGAAACGGTCCCATCACAACAACATTGTCCTCGTGTCTCGGTGATTCCCCCACTCTCCTGCTCAGATGTAATCGCTGTCATCAAGGAGGGACTTTTCAAATGTCTCTGAGCTTCAGTCATTTTTTCAGCGCAAACTAAATGAAATCATGGTGGACTCTACAGTAATTGAGGCATTAGCTGCTACTCAATAGGCCCCCAGATTCATTTCTCCATCAGCTTTCAGCAGCTGTGTATGGGGGTTTGCGCTGTTAGTCTGGTACATAAACAGGAGTGCTCACTAAATGGAAGCTTACCCAACAAATGCTACTTCTTTGTGCCTGTGTGCCTTATCAGACCAGGAACCTGTGAGTTCACCTGCGTGTGTATCTGTGGGTGTCTAAGAGTATGTCTTGAAATTCCATTCACATGAGAGACCTTCAACTGAGCTCCATCCACTGAGCTCCATCCACTGAGCTCCATCCTTCAGGACGCGCCGTGCCCATGCTGGGTGGGGTGCCTTAAACGCCCCTCACACTGCCGACCTTGCTGCTAGGGTCTGAACAACATTGGCCAACACATGATAATGACAACACATGCCTGTGTGAGAAATCTATACCACTGACTTTTTTACATTTTTTTGTGTGTTTGTTTGTTTGCTTACTCTTGTTAGCTACCAGCGACAATCATATTCCGTTGGTTAGCAACCAGCAGCAATCATCTCTGCATCTGAACTTTCGCTATACACTAAAAGGTTAGGGTTAGTCTCTGGATCCTCCAATTGGAACTGGAAATTTTCCATGAGCCTGCACAGCTTCTCAAGACATTGGCACCTAAATCCATCTTAAATCCACCTTTCCACTAGATCTTGTACTCAGTCCACACACGCGTCCTTCCAATACTGCTGACTCTCCTTTCTCTTCAAGGTGCAATGATCCAAATCCAGATGACCTTTCCACCATCTTCCCAATACCAGACCCAAAATACCACCCCACAATACCACCCCGCAATACCACCCCAAATACCACCCCACAATACCACCCCAAAAGACAACCCCACAATACCACTCCATAATACCACCCCAAAATAACCCCAAATCCAAACTCATCTCTGTCTTGCAAACATCACTCCAAAACACAAACCAATAACCTGGCTATCTCCAGATTAGTTAGATAACCTGGTCTCACTATGTATTTTTCAGTGTGAATACAGAGGTAATGAACTAGTATGACTGAACAATTCTCACGAAGTTTTCACATTGTCAAGTTTAACTTCACTTTCGCATTCAACTTGGCTGGATCACACTGAGAAATATTTTCCTGATGTGTGTGTGTGTGTGTGTGTGTGTGTGTGAAACTGACCAAAGCAAATAATGAGATAGCCTGGTGTGTACAAAGATGCCTTGGCCTACACGTGTGACTGCAGTGTGTGCTTGTGTGATGGGGCGTTAGCACACAGGCCTGTGAGAAGAAACACAAATGAGCCATCTTGCTCCAACTCCGAGTCTGTAACCGTTAAAGCCGTAATCCAGCAAAGAAAAATCATAGTTAACAAGGAACGACGCTCCCAAGGGCAAGAAGTCTCGCGATTATCAGGTATGTTTGGCTGAGGCCCGTGTCTTATGGTTAGCATGGTCTGGCTAATAGGATTCAATTCCTGACATTTCATCGTATTAACTTGTAGTTCACTAATAATATGTCTTGGTGAAATCAGAAGCCCTGTGAATGACCTTTTCTTCCCGCCCTTATGATTTAAAAAAAAATGGAAAAAAAAAGAAGCTTTTCCGAAAAGTACATTTTCCGAAGCCGCGTAGCCTTGTACCTGATGCCGCATTGTGTTACCAACACCGAGGTCGTAGGTTCGATTCCCAGGGACTGCCTGTGCCGTCACACTGATAAATATGTAAGCTGCCCTGGACAAGAGCGTCTGCCAAGCTCCATAAATGCTGAAAGAGCTGCAGTGTGCCAGACGGGGAGGCTCGGCTGCGAAGCTTCTCAAAGTGCAGCGATGTGGGACACCGTTTCCTCTAGGACACCACGTACAGCAGGAGCTGCTGGTGTGGCAGGAGGAGAGAAAAAAACCAGCTACTTTTGAAGACAGCTCCAGTCGGGTCTGGTGGGTATTGGGAGAATTCCCGCTGGAACGCATTCCTCTGCTATGCACATTTCCACAACGCCTGTAAGGCCTTGTAATACCCAGTGCCTGTAAGGCTTTGTAAGGTGGAACCGTGTATATCATGCCATCTCAGCTCCTTCACATTCCATAGTGATCTACATGCACTCTGTTAACATGCTGAACGCTGCTTTAGTATGTATACGTTGCTATTCTTAAAAGGCTTATATATTTATTCCATTCTTTTTCATACATATTTATTCTATTTTTGACTCTGATATCACTTATTTCATACTTTGTTTGCATCGGTGGACTAGGCACATAGTTGAGGTTCGGGAAGCTGCATGCGAAACCTCTGGTCATTAACGTTTCCGTCTGATCCCTAAAATGCCAGACAGTGGGGGCCACCACCTCCCCCACGGCAGCTCTCGCGAGCGCTGTGTGACCGTGGGAAACAGGAAGATTGCACTTCAGTAGCTGGAGCTGGTATTATTCAATCATCTCTGTTCCCACACTGCAGGTTACATCACATAAGCTTCCCATCAAACTGCAAAAAACACATATGAAATGTGTTAATAAAAACATTTTAGTGAAAGTACCTTAATCTCTACTATATTTATTGGGCTAGCAGATATTGGATTTGTGTTGGGGACTGTTTCCGTTCTTGAAAGAGTTCCTCTTGCTGGTGCTGGGCTTATGCACTGCGTAAAGGTGTCCAAAGCCATTGAGGATTAGTACTGAATCCACTGTGGTCTTTCCTGGAGATTTTGGTCAGAAGTTCCCTGTTGATCACGTTTCATCAGTCAGTGTACATCTATTGTAAAAAGACATAGCCAGGAATCGTATAGAAGACTGATGGCTTCACTAATCTCTCTCTCTCTCTCTCTCTCTCTCACACACACACACACACACACACACACCTCCACTTCTATTCCAGTTAGAGATCACAGGTAGTGCACACAAGACCATAAACCTTCATTCATTGTATCTATTACACACACACACATACACACCATGCGTATGCCCGCACACACACACGCACACACACACACACACACACACACACACACACACACACACACACACACACTAAGTGGCTCCCTTATTCCCCACTTTCCTTCAAGACCAGTAATTGCTCCACAATCAATGACATCAAACACTTTCCATGGACACATGCATTTAAAACAGCCTCTTTCATATTCACACACTCTGAGAGACAGAGAGAGAGAGACAGACAGAGAGAGAGAGAGAGAGACAGACAGAGAGAGAGCTCACTGTCCTTCCAGCATCACCAACAAGTGGTTGTCAAGGATACTGGAGATAGTTCACCCCCTACCACCAGGTTTCCATTCATGTATTTGTGCTTTTGTCTGACTAACTCTGTCTTTCTTAGTTCATTAGTGCATTGGATGCATATGAGTAAGTGAGAGAATAAGTGTGAGAATATAAAGACTAAATTGTCAGTTCTAGCCTCACACCACACACACACACACACACACACACACACACACACACACACAGAGTAAGCGGCTGTGCCATTTTTATTCCATTTGTAGTACATAGTGACTCCACTGGCTCTATGTTTAAGGGCTGGAATGAATATGAACTATGATACACATAGTGTGTGTTTGTGTGTGTGTGTAGTTCAGATTGCAGTCTGCATGTATGTATGTATATATATATATATTATGTGGCGATCCTCGTTGTTGACTCACAAGAGTACAATTTTCTTCGCAGTCATCTGCTGGGGAAGTGGGATCAGAGCTACTTAAAGAGACTAAACAAACTAGTAAAGAAGGCTGGGAACTACTAGAGCCCCTAGAGATGGATGCTGAGAGAAGGATGCTACACAAACTGATTCATATAATGGACAGTACAACACACCCTTTACACAATCTACTGGGCAGACAGAGGAGAGTTTTTAGTAACAGACTTCTGCAGCTCCACTGTAATGAAGATCGTTACTGGAAATCATTCCTACCAATGGCAATAACTGTATATAACAAATCACCACTGTCCCGATAGAAAGAGTTTTTACATATACGCTCACAATTACACATAACAGTAATGCACTACATATTTCTTTATTTTTTGTATTGGCATATAGATATTTCGCATTGTATTTACTTTGAAATTACATTTATTTTCACCTGGTATTTATATTTATGTTTCTGTTTTTTGTGTATGGCTACTACAACACCAACATTTCCACTAGGGGATGAATAAAGTACTCTCTCTCTCTCTCTCTCTCTCTCTCTCTCTATCTATCTATCTATCTATCTATCTATCTATCTATCTATCATCAGTATATGATGATCATGATCCCATCATGCACTGCTGTATATGCTCCCATCATGCACTGCTGTATATGCTCCCATCATGCACTGCTGTATATGCTCCCATCATGCACTGCTGTATATGCTCCCATCATGCACTGCAGTATATGCTCCCATCATGCACTGCTGTATATGCTCCCATCATGCACTGCAGTATATGCTCCCATCATGCACTGCTGTATATGCTCCCATCATGCACTGCTGTATATGCTCCCATCATGCACTGCAGTATATGCTCCCATCATGCACTGCAGTATATGCTCCCATCATGCACTGCACTGCAGTATATGCTCCCATCATGTACTGCAGTATATGCTCCCCCACTCATGCACTGCTGTATATGCTCCCATCATGCACTGCTGTATATGCTCCCATCATGCACTGCTGTATATGCTCCCATCATGCACTGCAGTATATGCTCCCATCATGCACTGCTCACTTTGCTTTGAGCGTAAACTGCTGTAGTTTTCAAACACTAAAACTCAATGAAATACCTGCAACAGCACATACTTCACTCAAAAACAAACATGAATAGGTCAATCAATTTGTCAGTGCCATCAGAATATCTAGTCTATGAGTGTTTGCCTATGAACAAGGCAGTCAAAATACTTAGTCATGTTGTCAGTTTAACTATAAGTCACAGTCAGTGCAGACTTTTGATTACAAGAATGCAGCACATTCTGTGGTATATAAAATGAAAATATACGTAAAACACACAGAACACAAAGTTACACATGACTGTATGTGGGAGACTGATAGCAAGAAATTGGACTGGAATCAAATTTGTACAGCAATATTGTTTGACTGTGTTGGTCCCACTGCAGTTTGTTGACAAAAACAAATCTGATTGAAATCCAGAAAAAACAGACAACTGACTGGAAAAACTGCAAAATTAGAAACTTACTCTACACATTCAAAAACAACTTGAGCACATACAGCCTCCTCTTGTTGAGGTGTGAAAATGGAACCTCTGCCACACCTATGAGCATAAGGCAAGCCAGTGCCGTGAACCAGAGCCATTGGGAAATGGGGAGGGGACCACCCAGTGAGGGGTGGGGGGAAGGCTAGGAAACCGTCAGGGGCTATGGCTTGATTGTGTCATCCAGGGAGTGGCAGTCAATGCTCTAATTGACACCGGCTCCACGGTGTCCCCTGTGCTGCCTGGGGTGCTACCTGGAATGGGCAGCGGCCACCGGAGGGCTGGAACTCCACAGACACGAGCCTGAGGTCAGTGACTGGCAGTAAAGTCATGATGATGGGCAAGAAACATCTCCAAATCCCGATAGCAGAGCAGCTGCAGGAACACGACCTCTGGTTGGCCCCGATCCAGGACTCGTGTATCCTGGGGTTGGACTTCTTGGTAGCGGTGGGAGCTTTCCTCGATATTCTGGCTGCCACGCTTCACTCGGTGAGGATCACATTCCCCTCACCACGCACAGAGATGGGAACCAGCCTGCAAACAGACGTGGCAGACTAGTAGGGGCAACCTGCAAAGGAGAAGACGCCGTTCACTGATGCTGCCCGGGCGGTGTAATGCCCCCGCCACTTTCGAGCGTTTGATGGAGCGAGCCTCGGCCGATCTACCACGGAAGCGATGTATCGTGTACCTGGATGATCTGATGCATACCCCAAGCTTTGATGAAGCCTTGTCCCATTTGGCAGCAGATGTTTCTCGCCATTAGAGCTTAATAAGCCTGAATGGAACTACTGCGTAACCCGTCGTGAGCTGCTAGCTGTAGTCGTAGGGTTGAGACATTTTAGGCACTACCTGCATGCTACCCCCTTTGTGCTGCAGACAGATCATGCCTCCCTAGCATGGCTCATGCGCTATAAGGAGCCGGAAGGTCAAGTGGCCCACTGGATTGATGTACTGCAGGAATACCAGTTCACTATCCAGCATCGTGCTGGCCAGTTGCACAGTAATGCTGACGCGCTCTCTCGTCGTCCTTGCCTGGAGGAAAACTGCCGGCATTGAGACCGCTTGGAGGTGAGAGCCAAGCAGGTGGAGATGTGCGCCATGGCCTCTGAAGCACCCAGAGATGAGCCAGGGTACCGTGCAATGAGTTCCAGCTCGCTCAGGATGCTGACTCGGCCAGGTGCTCCGATGGCGGAGGCAATGCCGGAAACCAGAGTGGTCTGAAGTGACGCCCCACGGACCGACCATGAAAGCATACTGGTCTATATGGGACAGCTTAGTGGAACACAATGTGCTGCTGTACCGGCACTGGGATGCAGCGGTCCCTGGGAAATCAGTGTGGCAACTACTGGTCCACCGTAGCCTGCGCACAAGGGTCTTACGGGCCTTGCATGGCCCAGTTGGAGTGGGTCACTTTGGGATCACGAAGACCCTGCTGCAGCTTCAGCAACGTTTCTACTGGCCGGGGTGCCGCACTGATGTTGAACTGTTTGCATGGCGAAAAAGGACCCTGCAAAGAAGTCCCGAGCACCTCTCCATTCCATCCGTTCTGGCGCCCCTATTGAAGGGGTGGCAGTGGATGCACTCGGGCCGTTCCCCTTCACCGAGACGGGATGCTGGAGGAGTTCTTTTGCCGGTTCAGTATACCATAAGAGCTGCATAGCGATCAAGGACGGAGCTTTGAGTCTGATGACGGAGGTGTGCAGTCGGCTGGGGGTTCGTAAGACACGGACCAAACCCCCTCCTCCCACAGAGTGATGGTCTGGTGGAGCGGTTTAATAGGACACTCACCACCCAACTAGCCATCCATGCCAATAGCCATCAACGGAAGTGGGACTGCTATATGCCCCTGGTGCTGTGGGCATGTAGAGCAGCAGTGCAAAAGTCCACACCAGCCCAGATGATGATGGGACGCGAACTGCGGACACCAAACGACCTGATATTAGGGTTGCCAGCTGGAGTGCAGGAGGCGATGTCAGAGGCCCACCAGAACCAAGGGGAGCCAGTCTACGACAGAAGAGGGCGTACGACATGCGGTGCCAGGGTGAGCCTCTTAGCCCAGGTGCTTCTGATTCAACCCACGACAGAAGAAAGGGCGCTGCCCAAAACTCCAGTCCGACTGGGAAGGACCATGCCGGGTGCTGGAGCGCCTGTCTGAGGTGGTGTACCGGGTACAAACAATGCAACAGACTGTGGTGGTCCACCGGCACCGGCTGGCCCCATACCGGCCCAGGAGGACTGTAGAGACTGAGGGCAAGGACCATGAGCAGGAGGAGGCGGGGCACAATCGTGTACCTGCGCGGGCTTGGCGGGCCCCTATTATGTACTGCACTGAACTGTGCTTGGGTTAGTGGGGGTCACTGGGACGGTTGACCTTTAAGGGGGGGGTTATGTGGTGATCCTCGTCGTTGACTCTCAGTACCTGCAGTTCAGCGTGTGTGTGTGAGAGGAGGAGGGGCAGTGGGGCAGTGGGGCATGGTGTTAATAAGAGGCCCCAGGTTAATGGATTTTATTAAGTACTTTATAAAGAAGAAGCAGATTACAAAAGATACAGAAAACCCTGATGGCACAGCAATTCCTTCTGGTACATTGCAATTTGTTTTTTAATTGTGGAACTCTATACATTATTTATTGTGTGGGTATGTGTTTATTCATGTTTATATATTCATCTCAGCAGCACATTTCATATGCCATGAAAACAACAGAGACATGATTAAAAAAAACACATTTTCACCAATAAGTGTCCATTTACGATCAGACAAGTGGGGTTAATAGCCCTTGGCCTATGGGATCAACAGGTCATCTGAATAAGCAGATTCCTTATTCTCATGCTGGTGACAAGTTTACAAGCCTGAATGCATTTGTTGCAGAGACGTCCTGCTGGGTAATATGCATCAGAAGTGCATCAGATTGAGGAGATCATTATAAATCTCATTCAGCAGAGCCAAAACACTCTCATGAACTGGCGACAAGTGTGTTGGCCAGTCATACACACAGACACAGTGTGTTGGCTAGTCATACACACAGACCCAGATGCAAACACACATTTTTGATATGGATACATTCAGCTGCATATGAAGTGTGTGCACACTTACATTTGATTTTCAGTTATTCAGGCTTGTTCTCAGCCTCTCCCTCTCTCTCAGACACACACACACACACACACACACAGCCTCTGGTCAGAGGCCCAGACCCATGATGAGAGTATGGGCCCTTGTGTATTCTACACACATCGCAGGTTGAGGCATGTCATGACATGGGCATGTGTTTTGAGACTCACACATTGCAGTGACTATGATCTGACAATGATGTCTCTATCTGCAAGCCACTGGTGGGCAGAACAAAAAGGGCAAACAGATGTACTCAATTCTCTGAAGAGAGAGAGAGAGAGGGATAGAGAGAGAGAGAGAGAGAGAGAGCCTATCCCTAGGCTAATTCTTTGTTCATATTTGATTATATTCCTTTGTTATATTTATGCATATGAATATATTTCATCATATTCCTTTGTTCATATTTCAATACTGAGAAATGTAAAATTTAGAGTAAGATAAAATGACATGGCTGGAACCTTTTTATAGACAATGAGTCCAATAGATTACTTTTAAATTACATATATATTTATTTATTCTTTTGGCAGACAGTTTTGTCCCAAGTGATTTACCACTAAGGCAAAAATTTTATATACAAGCATAGCGCTGGTATAGAAGCTGATTTAACTAGCATAGCACACAATTTCCTGTAGTAGGTCAGATACAAGTTCAAGACAGTGTGTAGAGATATGGCAACTACGAAACAGAGGGGTTGAAAGGGAAGCAGAAAATAACAAAAAGATTACACAGTGCCAGGTGAGACAGACACGCTCTTGTAGGCATGTGGTTTGTGGAGAAAAGCACTGAGGGCTTTGACTGGAGGACACTGAATAATTCTCAGGCTCAGTCATTTTCACTACGCAACATCTGACATGACCACATCCAGTCCCTCAAAACCACACCCAGACCCTCAGAACTACATCCAGTCCCTCAGAACCACATCCAGTCCTCAGAACCACACCCAGTCCCTCAGAACCACACCCAGGCCCTCAGAACTACATCCAGTCCTCTGAACCACATCCAGTCCTCAGAACCATGATGAACTGCGACAAAGATGAATAAATGTCTGAACATCATAGGTTCAAACAGATGGCCCTCCATGCGCATACTAGCTGCTACTTCCATGTCACATGCACGGCAGTGTCATTCATGTTGCTCTTCATAGAGAATAACCTCTGCTTTCTTCGATATGCCTCGTTGAACGCACACTGGTGTTGGAGCAGGTTTTTTGTGAGCAGATAAAGCTTATGGGGAAATCAAGTTCACTCAAGTATATGCATCAGGACCGTATCAAGGGGGTGGGTTCAATTTTCAGGCAGCGGTATCGCCCGCACAAATTGTAAGGCCACTGAGGAACTCATCAATGGGGCGGTGGAGTCCAGGTGAATCTACCCAGTCATTTTCTCCTACCGAGGCAGGTAAGCACAGACGTTGTAATGTGGTACTCAGGGGAACCGGACGCAAGTGTAGATTTATTTTAATAAACGTAAGAAACTAAACACAAAACATAAAACCACAGAAACAAGGAAAACACAGATAATACACCCAAATTATCAAAACTTAAATAAACGTGATACTAACCAATAAGCCAAAGGAGACATGCACAAACTTAAACAAGAAACTACAGTCAATGAAAGGAGAAAGGAGCATATTGACCAAACATACTGGGAACACATTCCCTGACATAATTCTGGGGTTTACTTATCATCCTTAAAGCCCCGCTCAGAGATAAGTACATGAGAAGAAGTGTATCCCACTGCAAACATGATGCTAGAAATACAAAAATTACACCTTGTTAACATTCCACCAGTTTTGAGATGAAAATTACATGTCAAATTCATTAAACTGTGATCAAACTGCTATAGCTGGTGGTGTTTAAACATTTGTAATTTGTCAGGTGCTTAAATGAAACCTATTTCTAGATTTACTCTGTTGGATTCAAGGTTTGGAAAAACATTATATAATATATATTTAATCTGAAATAGAGTTGCTGAAAACTGAATGCCTGAAGCTGAGAGCATGTTTGGGAAAGTGAGTTTTTAGACGATTTAGCTTGCTTATGATCCTCTCCACCTCTCTGGATCAAAACACCTCAGAAACCGGCCTCTATCAGTGCAATTTTAATTCCTGTGGCATCGAGATCAGTTTGTTGGTTTCCTTTCATCTTGACATGCTCTTTCTACTCTGCAAGGTGAATACTTGTGGTCCTGGCAGCAGTATGTTCATGGCTGTTGGCTTTGGTGCTGTCAGTGCTGCTGATACACTTGAGTTTTTTCCCCACTACTGACAGCTTGCTGTTGTAGACTCACAGCCTGGTTCCTCTAGAGCGGCCTGCTGTAGTAGATTCACAGCCTGGTTCCTCTAGAGCAGCCTGCTGTAGCAGACCCACAGTCTGGTTCTTCTAGAGCAGCCTGCTGTAGTAGATTCACAGCCTGGTTCCTCTAGAGCAGCCTGCTGTAGCAGACCCACAGTCTGGTTCTTCTAGAGGAGCCTGCTGTAGCAGACCCACAGTCTGGTTCTTCTAGAGCAGCCTGCTGTTGTAGACTCACAGCCTGGTTCTTCTAGAGCAGCTTGCTGTAGCAGACCCACAGTCTGGTTCTTCTAGAGCAGCCTGCTGTAGTAGATTCACAGCCTGGTTCCTCTAGAGCAGCCTGCTGTAGCAGACCCACAGTCTGGTTCTTCTAGAGGAGCCTGCTGTAGTAGACTCACAGCCTGGTTCCTCTAGAGCAGCCTGCAGTAGCAGACCCACAGTCTGGTTCCTCTAGAGCAGCCTGCTGTAGCAAACCCACAGTCTGGTTCTTCTAGAGCAGCCTGCTGTAGCAGACCCACAGTCTGGTTCTTTTAGAGCAGCCTGCTGTAGTAGATTCACAGCCTGGTTCCTCTAGAGCAGCCTGCTGTAGCAGACCCACAGTCTGGTTCTTCTAGAAGAGCCTGCTGTAGTAGACTCACAGCCTGGTTCTTCTAGAGCAGCCTGCTGTAGCAAACCCACAGTCTGGTTCTTCTAGAGCAGCCTGCTGTAGCAGACCCACAGTCTGGTTCTTCTAGAGCAGCCTGCTGTAGTAGATTCACAGCCTGGTTCCTCTAGAGCAGCCTGCTGTAGCAGACCCACAGTCTGGTTCTTCTAGAAGAGCCTGCTGTAGTAGACTCACAGCCTGGTTCCTCTAGAGCAGCCTGCTGTAGCAGACCCACAGTCTGGTTCTTCCATGAGCTATTGAAAAACCTTTCCACTTTCAAAAACATATCACCATGTCTGATTCACTTGTTGCTTCTGTTGAATGTGGCATGTACAGTTATCCTTATATCAGTAGTGGTCATTTTTGTATGTGAAAAGTGTAGATAAATTATTAGCCTGACAGAGAAGATTTCATGTTTAGTGGAGCATATCCGGGCTCTAGAAAGTCCTAGAGAGCAGTTGGTAGCACCTAGTGTAGCAGGCCCGTTGCCACAGTCATAGTTTGCGAACCCCCAGCTTTGCCATTAGATCCCTCGCAGTCGGGCAAATGGGTAACGTCTCGGCACCATAGCCATAGGGCTGAGCACTGTTCTTTCGAAGTTTGCATGTCAAACAGGTTTGCCCCACTCAGCGATAAACTGGCTGAACACTGGCTGAACAATCTATTAAAAGAGCTCTGTTAATAGGAGACTCACAGCTCCGACATTTGAATATAGCGACCCCCCCATAGAGCCATAGTGAACTGTATCCCGGGGGCTAGAGCGCCTGACATCAGGGCTAACTTAAAGGTGCTTGAAGAAGAGTATGATTACTCTAGTATGTGCTGGACTGGTGAACGTTGGAGGCTGGAGGCTCCGGTCAGAGAGCAGGGCTCAGAGAGATCTTTTGTTCATTCACTTATTAACTGAATGTGGATTTCCACAAGGATTGAATGAAAGCGAGATTGTGTTGAGGTGAGTTTGTGTATACGTGTTTGTGTGGCTGTAATCACAAGAAAACAGATGGGTTACTCAAACAGCGTATTCAATCAGTTCTGACAGTGTTACCCAAACAATTACATTACCTAAATTAGTACAGTAACATAAATGGAGATTAATCCAGAGAATGAAACTGAGTGATACATAACGGCTCATCGATCATCATGTGGTAGATAAATGGTGAATGAGATAAAAGAACACATGCAAATGATTCAATTGCTCATGACTGAAAGGCTACTGGATTTCTCCCGCACATTTAGGGCACATGTATGCTATTACAGTAGTACCAACAATATTGAACGGATGAATCTACCGTATCGTAATGAGAACAATCTCCCCACATGTACCAAACACAATAGAAAGGCATAGTCTTTTGTACAGTGCTGGCTAAACATAAATAATCAAAGATAGACTATCAGGCCAATTGCTTCTAGCAGCTTTGAGTCCAAGAAGCAACACCTCTGTCTTATCAAAATTTAGAAGAAGAAAATTAGACGCCATCCAGTTTTTTATTTCCTGGATGCAGTTCACAATTTTTGGAGTAGAATTGACATCATTCGGACTGGAGGATTGGAGGATTTGAATGATTTAGGGATGTAACCTAGGCTCAGAGAATAGTAAGCAAAGGTTCTACATTACAGTGCAGTAATTCTTTGAGTAGATGAGTTGGTACGGAATCTATTATGCATGTGGAGGGTTTGGCAGATTTTACCAATGAAATAAGCTCCTCATGTCCAATTGGGGTAAAGAACTCCAAAAGAGCATCAGGCCTGGCCAGACAGCTGTCAGAGTGCAATATATGGTACTAGATGTAATAGTTTGTTTAATTTGGTAGCAGAGCAGCCGATGAATACCGACGTTCAAACGCATCTCGTACGTTATGAGGCTGTGGTCAGAAACAGCCTTGCTTTGAGGAAGTACTGTTAAACTTTATGTTTATGTCAATACCAAACGATAAGACCAAGTCTAAAGTATGATTACAATTATGCGTAGGACCCACCATATTCTGAGTGATACCCATTGAATCAAGAATTGCTTGAAAGTTTATCCTAAAAGAGTCATGTAGCTTTTCAAAGTGGATATTAAAATCGCCAACTATAGTCACCTTATCAGCCGACAACACTATATGAGACAGAAAGTCCCAAAACTCCTGCAAAACTCAATGTATGAACGGGGGACGGTAAATAGTAATTAACATTTCTTAGTTGAGGATAAATTTGATACAGAGAGAATGAGATTTTCAAAAGAATTCAACTTGAAGCCTGATTTTGGAGAGATGCCTATATCGAAGTCATATAGTGTGGCGACACCACCTCCGTGACCATTTGGATGGGGGTTATGAACATAGCTATAGCCGGAGGGAGACGCTTTCTGTAGGGCCATATAGTCGTCTGGCCGAGTCCAGGTTTCAGTCAAGCAGTCAAAGCATGCATAGCTTATGGTCGGTAATCATTTCATTAACAAGTAATGCTTTAGATGACAGGGATCTTAATTTAGCAATACTAATTTCAGATTTAAATGATTCTCGGTGGTAGCATTATTGAATTTAACATTGATTAAATTTTGTCTACAAATTTTACGAGAACTGTTCTTTATACTCGAGGAACAAACACAATTTCAATCCATTGTGACCTAGGTGACATCTCCATGCAGCTCGCAGGCAGTCAGTTTAGCCTGTTTGTCTGTTGCCTGGTCTTGGCTCTGGTTTGTCAATCCCCATTAACTACTTCTACCACTATTAAGCATAGTGGATATGCTACTAGAAATGAGAGCAGCACCCTCCCAAGAGGGGTGAATGCCATCCTGCTTCAACTGGCCGAACTGGAATGGGGCCAGAACATAATCATAACATCATCCTCACTAACTCACACACCTCTTTAACGTTATCTTTAGTAATCTCTGACTGTCTCAACCCCACATCATTGGTGCTGATGTGTATAGCTATGCTGGAGTATTTATGTTTAGCCAGCACCTTTAGGTTGGCCCTGATGTCAGACGCTCTAGCCCCCGGGATACATTTGACTATGGCTGCTGGTGTCTCTAGAGGGGTCGTTATATTCAGTTGTCCGACCTGTGAATCTCCTATAACCAGAGCTCTTTTAACAGGTCACTCAGCCGGTGTATCACTGAGTGGGGCAAACCTGTGACAACATGTGTTGTATAAAGCACTATATAAATAAATTTCACTTTCACTTCTTCTAGAGAAGCCTGCTGTAGCAGACTCACAGTCTGTTTCTTCTAGAGGAGCCTGCTGTTATAGACTCATAGTCGGGTTCTTCTAGAGGAGCCCGCTGTAGCTCACAGTCTGCTCATTCTAGAGTGGCCTGCTGTTTCAGATTCACATTCTGGTTCTTCTAGAGAAGCCTGCTGTAGTAGACTCACAGGATGGGTCTTCTAGAGGAGCTGCTGTAGTAGACTCACAGCCTGGTTCTTCTAGAGGAGCCTGCTGTAGTAGACTCACAGCCTGCTTCTTCTAGAGGAGCCTGCTGTAGTAGACTCACAGCCTGGTTCTTCTAGAGGAGCCTGCTGTAGTAGACTCACAGCCTGGTTCTTCTAGAGGAGCCTGCTGTAGTAGACTCAAAGCCTGGTTCTTCTAGAGCAGCCTGCTGTAGTAGACCCACAGCCCGGTTCTGCTAGAGCAGACCACTACAGCAGACATAGCTTGCTTCTTCTAGAGCAGCCACATTTTTCAGGCTGTGGAAGTTGGAACAAACATTCCTGATTCTCAAAATCTATACTTGTACAATAAAACTTACTGTGCTCATCAGTCTCCTGGCCTGCGTCATCAGGAGACAAGATGGCCTTATCCAGTCTCACCACACTTCGCATGTTCTTGGTTGATCAAAGGGTGCTAGACTTGTAGCTGTTCCCCCTTGAGACTCCGACAAGGAAGCGAAAATAGGTACCTGGAAGTCCCATTATAATGACTGTTGGATTACCTTGTCAATTCATTCATTCACCTTGTCCTGAGCAGTATTTAAAATAATTGGCTGAAAATGTAAGCCTCATTGCCACAAAAGCAAGTGTGAGCCAAAAGCAGGTGCTGTTATGTTCGGTTTTCTACCTGTGGGGATACAGGTGTAGATTCATAATGCAGGTCTCAAAAGATCAGCAGGAAGACTAATCCCTCCAGGCATGAGCTGTTGTGCTGAGACCCCTGGGTGCAGAGACAACAAGAGACAGATGCCGTCTTCATAGATAATTCATCTGGTACTCATCACACGGGTCCCGCTGATTATTCATTAGACATTGTTGTGATTGTTATTTCATGCATTGGCAACACATAATCCTGTTTTCTATATAATGCTTTGCCAAATATCTAAGCCTCTTTAAACATGAAGAGTTTAAACTGTCTTTGGGGCATTTACGTCTGTTCATGTTAAGATGTTGCCTGTATGAATATTATATCTTTATGCTGTGTTATTTTTGGATCTGTATCTGTCAGACATCAGTTTTCACATTTTAAGTTCAGCTGTCTGTTGCTTCAGTGACTTGGTGTTCTGTTGCTGACTTTCCAACCAACCAAGCCCCCCCACACGCACACACACACACACACACACACACACACAGACAAGTACGCAGTGCAATCAGCTTGCACACCCATTCATATTCTAATGTGTCTGTGTCTTCAGGTCATTTGCACCCTGCTGAGTCTCCTCAGCGTCCATACAAGGCCCGGGTGTGGCCCGGGTGTGGCCCGGGTGTGTCCTGGGTGTGTCCTGGGTGTGGCCCGGGTGGAACTGAGGACTCTCCAGCTACATGTGAAATGTGGGTTTCTGTTCATTTCCCCCTCAGATGTGGCTCAAGGAACAACCAGAAAGGAGAAGATGATTACACTGCATAATGCCAAATTGGGTTATCGCGTGAAGAGTTAGGTATGATGCACAGTGGACTCTTGTTGGGGTGGGGGTTGCTGGATAAAGATAGAACTCAGAGTTTGGCATGCTGAGTGGTCGCTCCATCGATAGGCATACTGATATCTGCAGAGGACTGTTACAGAACTCTCTTGCCTCATGGCCAACTGTACAGAATAAAACATCTCCTTCTGTTTTCTCGAGGAGGAGTAAGCAAGTTGGCTCAGGGGTGAGGAATGTTACTGTGTGTAAAGTTCAAACACTTTTCTACCTATGTGAAAGGCTGTAAGTCTTCTTTGTGAACACTGTGCAAATCTCCAAGTTCTTTAAAGACATGTGGAAATTGTTTTATACAAGTTTCTTTCACAGCGATTTACAGATAATGCCTCTGCCATGTGTTCACTATCACCACATTTGATAATTTTAAAGCTGTCTACTATAACTACATAATGGAGTCCACTCTCACTAGTTAATGTAGTCCACTATAACAACATAATGGAGTCCACTATAACAACATAATGGAGTCCACTATAACTACATAATGGAGTCCACTATAACAACATAATGGAGTCCACTATAACTACATAATGGAGTCCACTCTCACTAGTTATGTTGTCCTGTAACATGCGAGGGTGCGGCAGGATGCCTAGATGAGAGTGCAGTTTAAACAGCATTTTATTATCAGCTATAGCGCGTTTAGCGCTAGCAAAACCCATGTAAATGACACTCGGAGACTCAGACTAAACAATGATGAGCAACAAGCACAACATTGACAAACGAATACATTCACATTAACAAGACACAAGTGCGACACAACGTGACAATAGACAGGTGAGGCGAATAAACACGCACAGACACACAAACATATACAAGCACTCAGACACACAACCACACCCACAAACATATAAACGCACACAGACACAATCCGCTATAACTACATAATGGAGTCCACTCTCACTACTTAATGTATTCCACTATAAATGCATAATGGAGTCCACTCTTAGATAATGGGGTTCACTCTAACTAGTTAATGGTGTCCACTTTAACTAACCACTGCCACTGTCTGTAAATGACTACAATTCTTATATTTCTCTCAGATCGCTTATGGATCTCATAAGCTTCATTTGTGTGTGTGTGTGTGTGTGTGTGTGTTGGGGGAGGGTCTTTCATCACTTGAGCCAAGCACAGTAATGCTCATTTAAATTCCTTGCTATCAAAACCGAGGCCCAAGATAAAAAAGAACCCTGTATAAATCCCATCCGCACTTGATGTAGCTCTGTGTAGCGCTGTGTTCGGAGGGAAGAGGGTCGCATGGGGAAAGAGAGAGGGCTGCCCTTACAGCACACACATGGCCCCCGGGCTCTCCCAAGCCTTCACTCCTCCCATACTGTAGATGCTGCAGTCTTCAAAATCTCTTCTTGGTTTTTCTGTGCAAGGTGAGTATCTTTTATGCATTCAGTCGCTGTCTTTTGAAGAACCTTGTTCTTCGGTGAAATGGAAGGTTTGTTTAATTGCGTTTTCTTTGTCCTGTCACGTTCGCTGTCAGACACAGTTATGACGAGGCAGCGTGTTCGAAGGTCCTACCTTCCGTTTTCACGCGAGAGAAAAATGCCACGCCTTGATGACTTTGGATTTCATTCAGATTCCCTCCCACACCTACAGTTCTCCTCTAGGATTCTGCACATGATTTAATAGGAGCGAAAAGGCAAATACAGGCTTAGCATTAACTGAGATGTGTATTGCATGTATGCTAATTCATCAGCATGCTGCATAAATTAACATAAAACTACAAAGAAAAACTGTACTATACTATAGGGTATATTTACTGTGTACTGTCATATCATCATATACTCCAAAACCTTTATAGCAATTAAAAATGAAGAACCACTGTATGCACACACTCATCTCTCTCTCTCTCTCTCTCTCTCTGTGCCTATACAGTGCCTTGAGCATGTCTGATTTTACTGTGCAGCCACCACATGGCTTCTGTATACACAGAAGGGGTAACTTGTTTATCCGAGGTGATTCCGTTGCTCTCCAGGGTGGTTCGAATGAGGAGAGCATGACCATGTAAACAAAATTACAGGACGCACAAACCCTGTTGCGTTTTCGCGTTCGTGACTTCGGCAACATTTACATGCAAATGTGCTCGCCGCTCGGTGCCAGGAAATGGCGTTTCTGTTTCTCCAGTGTGAAACACTGATGCTGAAAATGAGTCTTTGTGCCTGAACGTGCACCAACATCTGGCTCACACACAGACTCTGAAACCTCAGCAGCAGCGGTGTGGAAATGGACCCTGATGATCTGTGCAGACGGCGGGACGGGGGTGTGTTGCGGGACGGGGGGTGTGGCGGGACGGGGGTGTGGTGGGACGGGGGTGTGGCGGGACGGGGGTGAGGGCCCGATTTCTGTAAAGCCGCTTTAAGATGATGCCCGAGTTCAACACATTGCTAACCTCAAAGGAGCAACCGATTCAACTCAACCGTTAATCAATAAATGAAATCTAGCGAGTAAGATTGATTGACTCTGTGGTTAATCAATAATCGTAACCTGCCAAGTGACGTGAATCACATTATGGACTGATTAGAGCAAAATCTCAAAGTTTCAGGACTTCTGCTACTATGGAGGATAACATACTATTCAGCAATGTATTTATCATATCACAACACACACACACACACACACACAGGTTTTATGTGGTATTGAACTTTTTATCATATTGTATATGTACTACTGCAGCTAAATGTTCCCTGTTCAGCTCTCTAGTTCTTCCTTCTTCTATTTACAATTATAATAACAGATGCATTATGACAACTGGGCTGTTAGTTTATTGATGCAGCTTGAATCTCCCTGGGAGCGAAACTTCTGACCTTGGCATCATCCTCACCGTGGTCTGCTAGTCATGTCTGGTGAGCGACACAACAATGAAGAAGACACTGAAGATGACGAAGAGGAGATGAAGATGCAGACTGAAGGATGCAAAAAGATTCGCATGAAATGCAAAACAGCCCAACTGTTTTGCAGAAACCTGTGAAATCTGAACGTCTAGAAATGAAAACATACATTGTTCTGGAGTATCCAATTTCACTACAGGGTCTGTTAATTGTGTTTAGACTATGGAAGCAACGGTGATATGCCCTGTTGTGTTCTCAATTTATTAGTGCAGAGTGAAAAACATTTTGTTACAGTCATTCATATGATACGGGTGTCTGGCATTTTTCCGAGACCATTTCGTTTTTGAGGAGAGTGTCCACGGTTTTGAAGTCGACGTTTCATTAGTCTCGCAATGCATAAGGATTTGCAAAAACATGTTAGGCTTGGAGAAATGTGTTGTGGTGTTTAATAGAAGAGATAATTATGATGGGCGCATCCTCACCCACGCGCAGTCCTGTATTCTGACCCTTGCTTCATTTATTAGCCTGCTCACATTCCACCGTGCACACGTGCATTGCTCGTGCTCTGATTGGGATGCGGCTCTCCTCGTCGTGCTCAGAATGACATTCCAGCTCATATGTGGCTGAACGCAGAATGAAGTGCCTCTGGTGCCGGACCAATTGGGAGACTTCGCCAATTGTCTGAGAACATCTGCTGAGTGAGGGAGGAGAGTCCATCTGGATTCGATGTACAGCCACACTGGTTTTCTAGGTAGGTCCAGACTTGCTTTCTGGGCACATCCAGGTCTCCTATCTGGGCATATCCAGACCTGCTTTCTGCTCATGTCAAAGGGACTTATGCTGCAAACATCCTGAAGTATACAGAGAGAGAGAGAGAGAGAGAGAGAGCTTTCACTTGGTGCTCAGTGTGTCTTCTCCCTGGGAAGCAGAAGTTTTTTCGACAGAACAGACATCCAGAGAGCTTTGAAATTCTCGCCTTTTTTTTTTGCAATTTCTCTTTTCTCGCTTTTATTTTGAAATGGAAAGCAGAGATAGCGAGGGATAGCAGACAGCTCATAGCTCTGAATCACACGCCTACTCTAATGCTCCATGTCTCACTTCACCTCTCTCTCCGTCTGCTTCTCTCACTAATAGGAATTCTCTTGGAATCAAATCGGTCTTTCTCGCCCGATCACAAAGAGCCATTGTGTACCAAATAACCTTCTCAGGTTCAAGCAGTTGCTTGGTGTCTCACCATGTCACTCGGCCCCTCCGTCCCTGGGTGTTCTGTTCTTTCTCTTCATGCAGGTCGCACTCTTTCTCCACATCACTCACTCTCTCTCTGCTTCCCACTCTGTCTCTCATAGTATGACTGCACCTAAGTGCTACACCGAGTGCTGTCATGAACTAATGCATGTACTCACTCAACAGATGTTGAGTCCTAACACACTTGCACACACGCAAAGTCATGTGTCAGTTCTGTGACAATTATGTGGAAGAACAGATACATGAACCATTTTTTCCCCCCTGAAAGACACGACAAGAGACGTGCGCTCTGCGGCCTAAGCATGTAAAAGTGAAGGAACCGGTCTCAACAGGAGCATCACCACAGAGAATCACGACACCCTCAACACACAGATGTATGCACGGGGGGGGAGCATCCGGCGTCCTCCGTGGATCAAAAGTTAACGCAAACGGACCAGTTTCCATTCTTTGGTTGCGCTGTATAATCGTGTGGTGTGAAACATTCCGCCACAGCGTCACATGACCTCACCACCAAGGAGCTGCGGGTGGGAAGTGTTCCGTCCTGCCGCACAACGGTTCGTTTCATGTTTAGGCATTGTGCTTTTTTTTAATTTAAAGAAAATAAGGAGCAGAAACAAAACAAAACACACAAAAAAACGTGTTAATTGGTGTCTTAGCAGATCTTACAACGCGGAGTGGGGGAACAGGAGTTGTTTTTTCCTCTCTGCAAGAACACTGTGTTTTGTGGAGCAATCAAATACATAAAGATGAGTCGCACCTCTGAAGACAAAGCTTTGAAGCCACTGCCACCTTGTTTACATTAGCAGTGTTTGTAAACTCAGGAATGAAAATGGCGCACACACGCACACGTCTCATGACAGGGTAGGAACATTGCTTTGAACCCTCAAGGCCCATAAAAAAGAATTCAGCGTGAATTTATATACAGCGCACAGGTGGCAAAAACAACGTTGTTTACAAAATCATAAAGAGTGACTTTTAATAAGACCGGTGCCTTGCTCAGTTCCATGGTTTGTTCACCAAGTTACGGATGCAAGGGGGCGCTCGGAGCAGGACGCGCAATACCCCCGACTTGCTCTGTCCCCGTGTTGTGCGGAAACTCCATTAACTTCTTCTGACTACAGAAAGTCCCCTGTGTGATGAACTCCATTACCTTCTCCCTACCGTGAACACACACATTTCACTCCCTTGCCAAGCAGAAACCAATAGCTCGTTAGAGCGTGAATGAAGTCCAGAGGAAGGCTAGTCAGCACAAAAATGAGACTGGGTTAGATTACTGTAGGTCTACGGTTTTAAACATTTGTCCTTGGCTCTTAAAAATTTCACCTAATTTTTTCTGTCAGCGTCATCTTTTGTGGCATGGCTCAGTATTTCTTCGGTGGAAACCCAGGCTGCTTGCAATAAAGAAAATATATTTAAACAGTGTTTGCAACAGCAGTGCCATGTCTGTAATGAGTCTTATTCTCACAGTGCTGTGTTGAATTCATAAACATTAATTAAAGGATGCTGTCATATCCAGAGTCTTGACAGCAGTGAGGTTTTGACACAAAGGGGGCACACGTGTCACTGCGAGGCTGGAGTCTCAATCAGCAGGGGTCGTCTCGCTAAACCAGATCTATCAAGATCTACCCTGGTTACTTTCCTTCACCGTCAGAGGTTCTGGAAGTGAAGCACAGCTGTCTGTCTTCCTGCTCTCTTACTCTCAACTTCCATCAACCCCCACCCCTCTCTCCGCCACCCCCTCGCTCCCATTCCCAAACCACAAGCTGTCATCCTCCGCCGCGGTTCAGCGCTGCCGGGAGAAGAGGTTCCGAAAGGCGCTATTGTAGTTCTTGTTGAAGGCCGTGTAGATGAGCGGGTTGAAGAAGGAGTTGGAGTAGCCGAGCCACAGGAAGACGCTCTTCCACGCCGGCGGGATGTCGCAGGAGCACAGAGGGATGATCAGCTCTGCCAGGAAGAACGGGATCCAGCACAGCACGAAGACGCCGATCAGGATGCCCACCATGAGCGCCGCCCGCCGCTCCTTCTGCTCCCGCCACGTCTCGCCCTCTGCCTGGAAGGACACGCCCGCCGGGCGCACGCCGAACGCCAGCTGTGGCTGCCGCCCGGCCTCCTTCACCTGTGGGGCGAGAGAAACGGGGAGTCACCTGACCGGGCGTGGGCTGAACCGGGCGTGGGCTGAACAGGGCGTGGGCTGAACCGGGCGTGGGCTGAACAGGGCGTGGGCTGAACCGGGTGTGGGCTGAACAGGGCGTGGGCTGAACCGGGCGTGGGCTGAACAGGCGTGGGCTGAACCGGGCGTGGGCTGAACCGGGCGTGGGCTGAACCAGGCGTGGGCTGAACCGGCCGTGGGCTGAACCAGGCGTGGGCTGAACCGGCCGTGGGCTGAACCAGGCGTGGGCTGAACCGGGCGTGGGCGATGTGTTCAGCTGAGCTTTGCACTCTGTGTGTACGAGGGGCTGGCCAGTCTTGGGCTTTTCGTACGTGTGTGTGTGTGTGTGTGTGTGGGCGACTGTGTGTGTGTCCGTGCGTGACTTACTCAGTGAGTCTGGCCACAATGAAAAGAAGACATAAAAATTCTGGTGCGGGCTATTGGCCGTTCTCCAGAATGAAAAATGTCTTATTTTACATAAAAGACACAAAAGACCCAAATCTGCTAAATAACAATGTGCCTGCATCTCAGCTGTAAGTGCATTCTGTGTGTGTGCTTCAAATCTCCCACTGATGGCTTCATCTCTCTCGCCTTGTTTGAACTTTTTGTTCACATGCAAAAGGCTGTTTCATCTCTCCAAATATGCTACTACATCTGACATTTTACAAATGGTGTACGCACGTAAAGCTTCTGAGACTCATGCGCAGTGCTCCATCTTTTTTCTCACGAAAGGCTTCATAAGGGCTTCATAGGGGCTTAATAATTAGCAGATGAACTGAATCAGCTGTCGTAGCATTTACCTAACACGTGCAGTGTGTGGTATTTCACAGGTCTGGAAAGCACTAGTAGAAAGCACGTCTAACCCGCTATACAATAAGATGCTACATACATTTCCCATAACCAATGACACATTCATTTATAAACATAAATTTACATGGTCAAAATATTTCACACATTTCATACCATATGTTCAGTGTTATTTAAATTTAGATATTTAAATGTTTTTTTTTTTTTTTAAATCATTCCTCTTATATCACATCCATCTTGGTTGTACAAGCAAGGTCTGTTGAATCCTGCATCCCAAACAGACCATCTGTACGTACACAGAAAGTGTGAATTACACACCCCTCACAGGCCTTGGTGAACCGTAGACTTAGGTAGCCCTAGATAGCCATAGACAGCCCAGGACGCCCCTTTGGGCCGGATGACGTCCACGGGAACGTGTGCATTAAGTTCCGACTTCATTCACGCTGGCTGTATCATCATGAACAGCAGGCAGCATGCGTCAACTCGGGGTTCGGGGACTTAACCCTGTGCTGCAGAGATTCTCCAGCAATAAACCTCAGTGTATCCCTTTCACTCTGGGGAGGCCCAGCATGTCTTCGTGGGAACGTTTGATTATGGATTTGCAACTTGCAGGCAATGTGTTCTCACACCTCTGTTGGCCAGAGGCAGGCGGCATGAGCAGTGAAGATGTTGCAGTCTTAGTAAAGGCTGAAATCGTGAGCTTACATGCACTCCTCCACACAGTGGCTCCTCTCTGCTGCATGCTGTACGGTTAACGAGGGCAGCAGCGTTTCGGACAAAACACCAGCGGCTTCCTTTAGGAGAGCCGAGAACCTGTTTGCAAATGATCTCTCGTGCCAAGAGTCTGCCTGGCGTTACGGCTCTGGTTTGACCATTCTGTTGTTTAATGTTTTTTCTGCCAACACAATTCATCTGTGGCTTTTGGAGACAGCTTTGGCTGACATTGAGCTAACAAACTAAATAAATGGAAAGAAAACTTTTCAGAAGGAACAGAGATGCTTGCAGACTCCTTCCTGAACTGTGAAGTCTTCCACATAACAGTAAGGGTGCATGTGATTGTCACTGTTGATTGCATAAACTGTCAAAGTACCAAAGTTTTCTTAAAAGTCTTAAAAGTCTGGAATACTTTAATTGAAATGATGCTCTCTCATTTTAACAGGTTAAGATCATCTTTCTCACACACGACGTAAAGCTTTTTCACCCTATATCGGGTATCTGCAGTCTTTCAAATATAATAAAACACCTATTATCATCTCAAATCATATTAACTTCATCACCCACGTCTCCTGTGGGTAACAGCATGAATCCTGATGAAGTAATAGAGAATATAATTAATCATAAACTTGATTTATTTTGGAGAAGTGCAGATGTACGTTGATGGACGGGAAGAGTTTCGAACAGTTGTTTTAAAATAAAATATTAAACTGTTTACATTTGTTAGTAATAAAATAAAAACCTTAATACGCCAAACATCAGCCAGCCAATTTTCTCAGAGGGTCCCGTGTGGTAGTATCATACAACGATGCCCATCTGAGAGATGGAGGCGGACGTTGTTTTGGTCTGTCGGTGTCGAGTAGGTGTTCACTCCCGCTGTATATTTTTTCCTTTGACCTTTCTTCCAGAAAAAAAACTTCTTTCTCTGTTAGAAGAGAGAGAGTGAGATCATCTAGGCTGAAGGTCCTCAGCTCATAATATTAAAAAGTTGAATTAAACGCTAGGAGTAAGCGTTTCTAACCAGTGAAATAACTGCTAAAGAGCTGCCCACCGCTGATAAATATGAGTGTGCAGAGTAGAGGGAAAGTGAACACTTTCACTTACTGTGTGCAGTCAGACTTTCCAGACTGGACGTCTCGGTAATCTCAAGGTGTAGGGAGAACTTCGTGCCTAGTTCTACCTATAATGGCGTGTAGAAACACCAAAATGGATTTTATAGCCTTATATAGATATATAGATCTTGACCAAAATGGTCTCGTACAGGGGTTTGACAATGAAACTGAAACACCTGTCACTTTACTGTGGGAGATTTCATGGCTAAATTGGACCAACCTGGTAGCCAATCTTCATTAATTGCACATTGCACCAGTAAGAGCAGAGTGTGAAGGTTCAGTTAGCAGGGTAAGAACAGTTTTGCTCAAAATATTGCAATGCACACAACATTATGGGTGACATACCAGAGTTCAAAAGAGGTCAAATTGTTGGTGCACGTCTTGCTGGCACATTAGTGTAGGTACCATGCCAAACCAGCAGGTGGCAGTACCACTGGAATTACATCAAACAAGCTTGGTTCGACGGAAGAAAGGGCGTGCCTAAAGTGCGCAAAATTCAGGTGTTTAAATACCTTGATCAGCTCTACCATCGCTCTCTCTCTGGTTTGACCCGCACCGAGGTTAGACCTATTTAAGAGAGGATCTGCCATCTCTCTCTGGTTTTCTTTATTGCGAGCACGCGAACTCCGGTACGACTATCGGCAAAAAGTCGTATTACTTAATTAACGAGTCCAAGTTAACGGTGTAATCCAACAACCGACTGACAAAAGGAGGCCCTACACCATATTAAGAAATTATTGTGGTCTAAAACCAGGTGTTTCAGTTCCATTGTCCAACCCCTGTAAGTAAGAATATTACATTAGCCTAGCCTAAGCTAAGATAATGCCATCAAATGTAATGGAAGCTAAGCTAACGTCACTGAATGTAATGTGAGTTAAGCTAATGCTCAGGCTGAGCCTCAGCCATGCGTGTGCGTTTTTGGGAAGGTAGAGTTGTTACTCAGATGTTGTTTTCATGTAAACATGTCAGTTTTTTTTTTCTGTTGGATACGATCGAACTTTTCAAGAACACTCTTCACATCACTCAGCTCATGGCGAGCCGAGCCCTGTGACGGAGCACCCGACTGAACTTTGAGTACACTTTTGTGTACTTTTTTTGGATGTTTCTCAGTACTTCATTTTTTGTTGTTTTCCTCTTTTGGCATCTGAGTGAAAACAGAACTGAACTCTGTTATTGATAAATGACACTTTGGGAAAAGTAGAGGTTTTATCCTGCTTTTAAATCCAAGAGACTTTCCAAAGGGAGATTTTATTTCTTCCCATGCGTTACTGATTTATATATATATATATATATATATATATATACATACACACACACACACACACACACACACACACACACATTATATACTGCCAAAAGTATTCGCTCACCTTCCTTGACTCACAAATTAACTTAAGTGACATCTCATTTCTAATCCATAGGGTTCAATATGATGCTGGTCCACACTTTGCGCCTAGAACAGCTTCAACTCTTCTGGGAAGACAAGGTTTAGGAGTGTGTTTATGGGGATTTATGACCATTCTTCCAGAAGCACATTTGTGAGGTCACATACTGATGTTGGATGAGAAGACCTGGCTCTCAGTCTCCGCTCTAATTCATCCCAAAAGTCGAGTTGAGGTCAGACAGGCAGGCCAGTCAAGTTCATCCACACCAGACTCTGCCATCCATGTCTTTATGGACCTTGCTTTGTGCACTGGTGCACAGTCATGTTGGAAGAGGAAGGGGCCAGCTCCAAACTGTTCCCACAAAGTTGGGAGCATTCCAAAATGTCTTGGTATGCTGAAGCATTCAGAGTTCCATTCACTGGAGGCCACATGAAGTTTGGATGTCTGTAGTGATTGACTCTGCAGAAAGTTGGCAACCTCTTTGCACTATTGAATTTAAAATTCTTCTCTTAACCTATAAGGCGTTAAATGGTCTTGCCCCACAATATCTGAGTGAACTCATTGCTTACTACAACCCATCTCGCCCTTTACGCTCCCAAAATGCTGGATTTCTCTTAGTTCCAAAAATTTGTAAGACTACAGCCGGAGGCAGAGTTTTCTCCAGCCCCTCAATTATGGAATAGCCTTCCAGCTCCAATCCGAGATTCTGACACAGTTCCAATCTTTAAATCTAGACTTAAGACTCACCTATATAATCAAGCCTTCAGTTAATATTCCCCTAGTAAGGTGCGGGGCTCAGGGGCCCCCAGACGTTGAGATTTCTGGTAATCTGAGATGTTGATGCTGTCATCCAGCTGTGTCATGGCATCACTCTAGTTGTGACTGACTTGACTGGAAAGCAATGTCTCAGTGAGCCCTCATGACTGTGGTCACCTCTGGATCCCTTTAGTTATGCTGCTATAGATTAGCCTGCCGGAGCTACATGCTAATCACTGGCACATGAGCTATGTATCAATCAAAATCAATGGTGGTTAAATTGACATCCACACACTCAGTCTGTATTGTCCATCTTTTTGCATGCTTCTACCCAAGACGACTGCATGCAAAGCACCTACAAGCACCTGGGAGATGGTCTGGCTCGCCGGTGGATGTACTGATGCCGTAAGGGGACGTGCTGATGCTGGCTCCTACCTGAGGCTCACCATCTGCACCGAAGGGACTGTGACTACTTGGCCGGGGAACAAGAACTTTAAGCTATAACTGTAGAACCACCTTTTGTTCACAAATACGGACTGGTGCTAACGGGCCGCCCAATGGAGGATGGGTTCCCTTTTGAGTCTTGGTCCTCCCAAGGTTTCTTCCTATTTCCCAGCCATCTTAGGGAGTTTCTCCTTGCCACTGTCGCCTTTGGCTTGCTCATTAGGGATCTGGACCCATACAATTTGTAAAGCTGCTTTGAGACAACATGTGTTGTAAAAAGCGCTATATAAATAAAATTGACTTGACTTGACTATGCGCTTCAGCATCCGCTGACCCCGCTCCATCAGTTTACGTGGCCTACCACTTAGTGGCTGAGTTGGTGCCGTTCCCAAACACTTCCATTTTCTTATAAAAGAGCAGACAGTTGACTGGAATATTTAGGAACAACTTTTTGTTTGTTTTGATTTTGTTGCACAGGTGGCATCCTATCACAGTTCCACGCTGGAATTCACTGAGCTCCTGAGAGCGACCCATTCTTTCACAAATGTTTGTAAAAACAGTCTGCATGCCTAGGTGCATGCCTGATTCTGATAATTTGGATAGGTGAGCGAATACTTTTGGCAATATAGTGTGTGTGTGTGTATATATTTTCTATATCCAAATTGCTTACTGTGATAGGTATTGATTTTGTTTGGTTAAATTCGTAGGTCCAGGTTTAACGATCGAAAAGTTAACTTAAAGTTCAACTAATCATGAACTAAAATATGTATTAGTTGCTGCTGCTTAAATAGGCTGTCCAGTCCTAAACCCTGAAATTAAATTCCAAACAATCCCAGTGCTGATCTTTACCTCGCAATTTAAGATGGACCTTAAAGGGGAAAAAAGGGATTACTTGAGTAATAACAATAACTGATAGATAAACAACAAAACAAGAATAAAAATGAATACTTACCTGTAAGTTTAGTGATCGAGTGAACATTATTCATATTTCCTGGGAAAATGTTCTGTGTATTTGTTATTTGTTTTCTTTGAAGAACATATCCACATATCTGGTCTCATTTCTTTCAGGTGTGTTGCTCCGTGAGAGAACCTAACTGGTCCATTGGTTATCCTACCAGTTACCCATAGTGTAATGGTCAAACATATGTGTGTGAAGCGCCTCACATGCCTAAACCTTCTTAATCTTGTGATCTGCCACTACAAAGCAGAAGCAGGCAAAATCCAATATCCGATATATCTGTTTCATAGCATGTCCAACGCAGCCGATGCTTCACGTCTGAAGAGTATGACAACAGTGACGGTAGTTGTTGTCTGTTTTACTAAATAATCAAACCCCTCTGTATGACCTTCCAGTTTTTAGAAGGGACTACTTGGGTTTTATGTTACAGTATTCAATACCTGGTGCTGCAGTCAGTGAAGTCATATTTACGTTCAGGGGATAATGGAAGGATGGTCAGTGTGTAGTGAAGTGATAGAGTGGGTGTAATGGAGGAATTACCTGTGTGTAATAGAATGGTCAGGAGAATGGCTTTTTGAAGCCGTGATACTAGGTTGTTAAAAGAAACAGTTTCGTGTGCTTGTGTGCACATGCTTGTGTGTGTGTGTGTGTTTTTTTCCAGCAATGCCCTGCTGTCTCAGAATGCAGGTTTCATAGCCCGCCTTAAGTTCTACAAAGACTGTACACGGTCTGCTTGTCACAAATACTTCTTCAAAATCGCTTCTTCAAACACAGTAGTCCCAGGTGTCCGCCTCCATGGGCTGAGCTCAAAGCCAGAAAATACAGTTTCAGTGTCACTCATGGGACAAAACAGGGAGTCCCGCTGCCCCGCTAAGGAACAGAGGAACCACCTCCAATACCGAATATGTTCCGTAGGGCGTGTCAGGTGAGGGAAACATGGGACACATATTGTCAGAGCGGCACTGTGGAACGGCCGTGCTGAACGGACGAGCAGACCCTCCACTCTGGCAGCTGTGGAAAGCCTCCTGGTCCGAAATAATCCATCTGCAGTGGATTTCGAGGGAAGGTAACTGAAGCTACAGTTGTCTGCACTTTGCCAATCATGTTCAAGGAGGAAGGCAGTTACTGGACGTACTGAAGTGCAGAACTAAGCCATGTGGAACCAGACCGGCCGAGTTATTTCACTTACAGGAAACACACAGCCCAGCAGGCCTTCTGTTAAGCTGAAGAACCTACATACATATTGTGTATTGTAGATTCACCGTCTACTCTTTAATAAACACCTTGCGCCTATGTTCGTGAGCCACTGTATTAAGCAGTATCGTCTAGGTTTATATTACAAGAGCTTCACTGTTTCCGTTCCATCGATCACATTCCAGTTTGTCACCCCATCATCACTGCTGGATATAGTAATAAATACTGTCTCACTAGACCTGGTCCCACCAGCAACGTTATTAGAAACTAGGTGCTTTGGATCCTTATGGCTGAATATATCACCACTGTGTCATACACATGCACACCAGCACAGTGGATACTGGAAGGTCGCCACAATATCAGTGTCCCTGCTGGGAAGAAAATGGTGTGCCACAAAATTCAAAGCCTTGAGCCAGCAGTAGTCCTGTGGTCAGACACCAACCGCTCAGCAACTGAGTTACCAGCAGTTAACACACTTTGCAGCGTAACATTTGGACGGTTGTATGTCTACAAGGTGACTCTACAGGGTTTATAGGAAATAAGTGTTGAATGTAAATTCTTCGCGTGCCATAGCTTTCAGAGAGAGAGAGAGAGAGAGAGAGAGAGAGAGAGAGAGAGAGAGAGAGAGAGAGAGAGAGAGAGAGCGAGAGAGAGACTCTGTCATAATCCCCACAGTCTGGTTCACTTTTCAAGTGCTTTAATTGTATGCTAACCACTTGCAATGCTAATGCTATAAACATATGCTAAACATATACACTGCTAACTGAAGCACACAATGCGCTCATGAAGTTGAAGAACGACATTAAAAAGCACTTCAACGCACACACAGTCAATACATTACACAAGATGTTAGACTAAGACCACTAAACCACTGCCTTATATATGCTCTGTATGTTCTAAATGCAAATCTCCTTATTTGCACACTACACAGCACCGGCACAGGGATGGAATTTCGTGTGCTGGAAGACCCGACACAACCGCAGCTTTGACTTTAAGGGCCAAAAGGAAACTGTCAGTCCAGCACTCTTGGCTGTCCCGAGAGTGTGTCAGCGTTTACAGGAGAGAGATGAACCCACACAGCGAGCACTCACAAAGGCATTATCTGGAGACCTCAGTTGTGGTAGATCTGGCCTTCCGCTTGTCCACTTAAATCCTGTTTTGGATTTTGGGAAATACAGCGTGATGGGACACGCACATTTGCATTTGTTAAGCCGATTTTAGCAAAGCAATGGACAGCAAATGGAACTCAGTTGCTCTACGTTTAATGCTACATATATATGCCAATTTATGCTTATAATGCAGTGTCTTGGACTATCACAGGGGAATTTGTGTGATATTGGGGAAAACAAACATCGCTAATTAGCAAGTGCTTGGATCCAACTATGCAGAAGCTTTGCAGAAGCTTCCAAGCTCTTTACAGAACACTGCCATATCAAATGATCAGTGTAAAGTATTAATGGGAGCGTTGTCCTCTGAAATTTAAGATAAACAAAGAATTCACTAACTTATTAGTAATCGATTAGCCAACACTGGTGTGGGGCTACTACTAATATCGGTTTTATCTTCTGTGACTCCTGTCCACCATACACCCTTCTAAGTAATCAAGTAAACGCAAAGTAGCATGCTGTCTGCATTCACAACCAGGGACCGATCTTACTAATTAGTGAAGCTTCGCTCCAAAAGGTCACGGTGTGATTTTCTGTCTTCTCTCCTGTCCCCACTGCTGACCCACTGGTCCCTTGCTGTTTGCCAGCTTTGATCACAGATGTCTGCTCTACGACGGGGCCAAATTAACATTTTTTAAAACATCTAACAAGCATATTGAAAGGTTTTACAGCCATATTGTGTTGGGCAAAGTGCACTAGAGCATCGAGAGGTTTGCTGGGTCACTTCCTCCACAATTCGGCTGTGTTCAATTCTGCTTCATAAATTTATTGAGCACTTTTGCCAATAGAAATGATCTCAGAGCAGCTTTACAGAAACCAGCTATAGACCTCACATGAGCCACCCCCACGTGCCAATAATGACGTCTAGTTCTTTCACATGGAGAAGTAAAAGGACAAAAGGGGACCCAGTTTTGTCAAGACAATCAAAATGTCAACAATGCCATATGTGGATATGGTAGTGTAGATCACCGTTTGTGGTTCAAGGTTTCTATGACAACAACAGTTTGTACAGCATATCTGTACTATACCTCTGCCTTACTTGTGTATCTGTAGCTAAATTTATACCACTCATGTGTAAATGTTCCAATAGCATGTCTATTTATACTCCACCAGGGTTCTTCAAAAGGATCTCATGGAGATATCTTATAGTCTAATTATATGCTTAGCTTCTTGACTAGTCTAATTACTCATTACCACATTAGAAAGAAAACCATTTGGGTACCAGAGCAAAGTAAGAGAAATGAGGGAAAAAAAGAGACACAAATAGAAACAGTGGAGCCATGGAACTAGGGGAGAGGATTTAAAGGAGAGAAACAGAGAGAGAGGGGTGTTGATGATCTGGTGAACGGAATGATAGACTAATGGTGTGTATGCATAAATTAACACCAACTCAGGTCTCTCCCTGCTGACAGTTAAAATGGAAGCAACGTGTGTACACGCACAGACACACACACACACACTTTCATTCTCCTTCACTCTCTGTGTCTCCCGTGTGCACTCTGAAACTTAAATCATACTTGTTCACCAGATGCGCGCAGACGTTCACTCATGTTAAAGGTCCTGTAATAAGTGCCTTCTTTCCTCAGCTACACCAGTCACAGAATTTAACTGGTGCTTTACAGCAGTATTTTTAAGGGAGCCATAAAACAATGGGCCCTCCCGACAGGGAGAAAGAAATGCCATAGTGTATTCTCAGTTTAAACTCGACGAAACCGTGACCACGTCCACAATTTTTAATTGCTCACTGGAATTCGAGTTGCATTTTTTAAATGTTTTTTTTTTTTTTCCTCCAGCTCTTCCATTTTCAGCCTGGCTGAATCGGTCGGCATTCTTTACAAATGCCTCGCCATCCATACATGGTTTTGTCACCGATCCCATTTACAGCGGGTATTAAAGTGCAGAGGCCCAGGGCAGCACGGCCGAGGCCGAGTCACCTAAAGGAAGCACTGTGGTTACGTGGCAGGAAAGTGCAAATGTGCTCTCCGTTCTCAAAATGACCATTCTGGACCACATGAACACATCCGAGCACAATTTAACACCAGGTGCAAATGCACTACAGCAAAAAGATGACACTGAAATGGATATTTCTATCTAGTCAATCTAATGCTGGTGGGTATTTATTTTTTAAAATGTCTGAAGGAGACCTAGATAGATATTCATCTGGGTCTCCATTAATAACCATGTTTAAATAATTCAACAATTGTGTAGGCTGGTCTGCAGGCATAGCATGGTATAGTGCAATAATGTACCGGTAGGAAATTATATAATTTATGTCCTACTGCTTCTCCATCCTATCACTCTCATGTCCATCGCTGGAAACTGAAGCATCGTCTTCATATGCCAACCTACCGCGTGCATTCATTCATGAAAGAAACCTTAACATTTAATTTAATTTTGTGTCAATTTAATTCCTGAAACAATGTGACATTTCATCCTTTGCATGTGCCAGTTGCAGCTTTAAGTTTATTACTTTCAAACAGTGTAATCAACCTCACGTGTCACGTGGGCTTTAAGATTTTGAAAGGCTACGTGGGCACACAGTTGCCCATGGAAAGGTCCTTTCTGTTTTAGGAGATCCTTACAGTTTCCCTCATTGCCAGTACTTCTGCCAAGCTCTCCCGCCAAGATGTGGAGTAATTGGCTTCAGCACCATTCATCAGGCAATCGTCACCTCCATGAAGTAAGAAGGAACCATCTGGATGCGTGACAAGCCGCAGACAGCGAAGTCTTGGCGCGTTCAACTCGCCCATCTCTGAGCGGTGCCTCCATACGTTCCTTTATGGCGGCGCGCCGGAAAAGCTCACGGCCGCTTCGTCACTGGTCAATGGAGTCACGCTCGAGGTCGAGAAGGGAAAAAAAAAGTCAAGGGTTTCATTGTCATCCTGTCCACACACAAGCATAATTGCTTGCTACAACATTCCCTCAGGGCCTCACACAACATACAAGACGGGGCCTGTGCTTACAGTCCACACAGTACAAGCAAACAAGGCAGTGCAGTATAAAAGCGTTATGCACAAGGGTTGCACATGGCACAACTAAAAAAAAAACAACCAAGTGCAGGACAGTGCACTAAATTGCCGTAGAATAAGTACATAAAAGATGCAAAACTAGAATAACTACGTTCAGTAAAATAAACCGTGACAATGGAAGACAACGTGGGCAGACAGTAATACAAAAATCGGAGCAGCAGAAAGCCATACGGACTTGGGGAGCGATAAATACGAACAGAAAAAAGACGGAGGAGAAGCAGTTATGTAATAACGTGATTAGTGTCGAGGGGAGGACGGGAACGAAACGCGGTTTGTCACGTGCGGGTGCGGGGCTGGTTGTGCATCCTCACAGTTTGGGGGACAGAAGCTGTTGCAGACTCAGACACAGTCTGGACGCTTCGGTCGCTTCCACAGGAGGGTTAGGGAGGCGATGAAGGCAGGAGTATATGGGAGGATTGGGAGGTGTTGAGGGGTCATAACTATAATAGCGGCTTCACTTTCTATGGCGATTGTCGTAGGTATCCTGAGCGGGAGACTTCAGAGAGAGAGACCCGAGCTGTGTTCTTAGTCTTTTAGTCTTTGGTTCTTAGTCTTTTAGTCTTTAGTTCTTAGTCTTTTAGTCATTGTGGTTTTCACAACAGACAGCAGTTCAGAACGTTTTCCACGATACCCCTGTAGATGGCAAAGATGGAGAAGATCGCCCCCTTCAGTCACCACAGTAAATTAAGACTGGTGTCCTTTCTCAGGCTAGATATGTGGTGCTAAGGCCCAAACTAATTCTGCAACATGTGCACACAAAAGAAGGTCCTGACAACCTGAAAGTTCAGACAGCCTGAAGGTCCTGACAGCCTGAAGACCCTGACAACCTGAAAGTTCGGACAGCCTGAAGGTCCTGACAACCTGAAGGTCCTGACAGCCTGAAGATCCTGACAACCTCCACTGAAGCACATTTGATGTGAAGTAGGATGAACTGAGCATGTGACCAGGTGTGTTGTCAGGTTGTCAGGGTGGCTTGACTCTGGATAGGGTCCTCCTTACATCAGCTGCTGACAAGCAGTGTGTGTGTGGAGTCATTGTTCAGGCCGTCGAACTATGCAACAAAGTCACTTGGCACATCCCAGATGAACACACCCCATCCTACAGGTGATATCTGTACAGGATATGGCCTTGAATTCAGAGATGCACCATGATGACCTCACCATTTTCAAAGTAAACATGGAGGTTCCAGGCATCTGTGCTTTGTTGCTGTGATGTGGTAAGATTATCATATTTCATAAGGTGATTATACATTCACTTTAGATCAAACAGATGGTTAGACTTGGAGGAATAAAGGACCCTTCCTCAGTTTGAGAGAAGTCATGTCATGTGATGAAGCAGGTTGAGTGCTCTGCGCAGGAATACTTCACGTAGAGCGACATCACACTTCACAAATGACAGCTTCCGTGGAGACTTCCTAATAGATCGAAATCCTGCTCTTTCCCTAATGCTCCAAAAACAAGCCAGTATTCTTGTTTTGAGCAAGAAAGCCAAATATGTGAGCGTGTCTTGATAGGTCGATAGTTCACAGGAAGCCACAAAAGATCCCAGAGGTTTACACTGGACTTATAGAAATGCTGCTTTTAATTCGACACCAGAGCTTTTGTTTTGTTCTGACAGCTTCCTCTATCTGAGGAGACCTCTGGCCATCATGATATTTTAAGACATCCTTAAGACAAGACGGCTTTTTCCATAGCCATCCCTCCAGCAGCGACCATGCACTGCCTCCGTCAGTCAAAGGCCTTTCCTTCAGCTCTGTTATGTCAGCGGGGGATGGTCGCTGAAACAGTTGTCCGCTCCGTTCCTCCTGATGAGCTGATGTCAGAATGGCATTTAGACGTGCCTTGGGTCTCTCCTCTGCAGGACGGCACGTCAACCTTCTGCTGCCTTCCAGTTCACTCTCTTTTTCTTTGCTTCTCCTTCTAGACCAATCAGGCAACTGCCAGCAGGTAGACCTCATTTTTAATAACGACAGGCCTGGAAATCCACACACCATGAGAACACATGACCTTCAGTGCTGGAGTAAGTGCATCAGGATGGATTGTGCAGTGTGGAATAAAAAGCAAGAGAGTTTCTGCTCAGAATAAACAGTCGAAGAACCAGTGGGACAATTGCCCATCACTATTATAAATCACTATTATAATAGTCTCTTGTAGGTAAGTCTTGCTAGGTATTGCCAATAATTTTGTTGTCTTCTTTTGCAAATTTTAAGAGCTGTTTTTAAAGCTGGAAGGTACATACCTTGTATTAATTTTGGGCTCAGATCAAACATATTTTGAAATGTAATTGCTGTGATGTTATTTTACAAGCAAAAACATAAATGTAATATGTATTATAATAACAGAGCGCTCGATATTGGTCGCATACTATGGCATTTAGCACGCAAGCAGGTATTCCAATTATAAATTACTGACACATGACAACCCCCCATGCACTGTTTCATTCCATTTAAATTCATCTATTGCTTAAATTAATTAGCAGCAGACCCTATTCAAAACCCATTTTCCCTATGCCTATGCCAAAAATTCTTTGGAATTTCATTAGTGTTACCGAGAAGCCCATCAAACCTTCAATTAGGTTCAATTGACTTTAAAATACCCCTAATACTAATTTTAGGCTAATGTAATTCACTGCGGTGTAAATCTTACACCGGCACGTCAGAAGTACTGCACTGCCAACTGAAATATAATACAGTCATTGGACCCTCTAAGTGTATTTTATACACATTATATATGGTGTGCACTGGTTAGTTCCAACCAAAAGCAGTCAAACGAAAAATCAGGCTCATGGGCACCGTTAATGCGCATGGGGGTGAAGGTGAGCCTGAGTTGTCCAGTCCCACAGAAGTGTTGCTGCGGCACAAATTACTGAAAAAAAGTTCATGCTGGCTAGTTTCAAGTTTCTTTATTGCCATATCAGTCCTTGTTTAACTGAGGAAAAACTGGTTGTTCAGTCCTGCTCAAACACAAACAACAAACATCTGACACACATTTTCTCAATAAAAAAAACCCTCTTAAAATACACATTAAGAAAACTCATAAGAAAACATTAAAATGCATCAATGTACAGTAAGAATGTTGCAGTGAAATATAAGAGTCCAATAGCAGAAGGACAAGTGCTGTTATAGAACCGAGATATTCTACATAAGATGCTCGGTAACCTTTTACCAGAAGGGAGCAGTTTAAAAAGGTCCTGTGCTGGCTGAGAACTACTTGCATGAATTTTTAATACCTTCTTTTCTATTCTACTGATGTATATAGAGGCAATGGATGGGAGTTCACGACCTTCCCTAACCGATCACTCTCATATGTCGTTATATTACCATACCAGACACATATTGAAAAGGTCAACGCACTTTCCACCACAGCTCTGTAAAAGCGCAGCATACAGTCTCTAGTCGCACCAAATTTCCGAGGCTTTTGATGACCTTATCTCAGCATGACCAGAGAGTTATCCTCCAACCTAAGTGACTTCTATCATTAAGTCAACCCTCTCCAAACCTGACCATTAATGGTCAAATGTGGCAGGCCCATATTTCTTTCCTGAAGACAATCACCATTTCCTTTGTGGTATCAATGTTGAGGTGTTAATTTTCCACCCTGCTTCAGTCCACTAAAACTCTGGTCACGACCCTGTATGCTTTTTCGTCATCATTAGATATGATTCCCACTAATGTTGTGTCATCTGCAGATTTTACAACTTGACTGAATCCGAATTTGGTACACAGGTGCTGGCGCAGAGTTTAACAAATGAATCGAAACCCTTGGGGGCAACAGAGGAGTGAAAACCACACTGTTCACTTTGACAACTTGCATTTAAAAAAAAAAAAAGACAATCCAACAGCACAAAAGACTGATGGACACCGAGCCTTTGAAGCTCGTCAAAGTTTGAAGGTAATATTGTGCTAAACGACAAAGCTCTAATCTAAAAACTGAGTTTGTGTGCGTGTTCCTGGTACCTCTAAGCATGGTAAAACTGAGCGTAAACAGAGCGCTGCAGTATAATCGGTAAACATATTAGCCCATTACGCAAACATGACGAGTTCACATCCAAACAGGTTTATATTAAAGCACAACAGGAATGTCATACTTTGAGTTTTCAAAAAAAATGAAATCTTTCAGTTTGTGTCCGTGGGGCTGATAGGAGTTTGTTTTAATTGCGGACCATTCTCAACACAAATGTGGTCCTGGCACGACAGTAGCACGGGGCCGAGCTGCCATTAGTCCACCAGGCAAAACAGTTCCGTCTGTGTGCAGGCGTGAGAGAGTTTATTACCCGCAAATATCCGGCCATGATTATAAGAAGGAACTTGTTTCTTATAACATGGGTGGTGAGAGTTTCACATGCATTGCACTGGATAGATAATTTACAGAGTTGCTATTCTTACAGATTTTAAACACCAAGGTCTTGCACCCTCGCACCCCCTCGCACCTGAGAGAGTGCACACCCTCTCCATTTGCAACATCATCAGTGACACGGTGCTCGGTCAAGTGACACCTGAACTCTCTTGGATTTCATTTACATTCCACTTCTGGTATTGTCTGAAGTTTGAACGTGTATGTGTTTCTGTTCACTTCTTAGTCCCCTGATTAGCCATTGCAATACCGACACTGAAATCGGCTGCTGCATTGTCTTGCAATCATGTGTTCTCGTACAGGGTCTTAACGACGACGCACGCACGCACGCTGCATTTGTTTGCTCCTAACTTCCCGCGGACAAATTCGAATTCTTAATATTTTTACTTACTGCTTTTAGTACTATCAGTATTATTTGCGGTAATTGTAACACCAGTAAGTTTAAAAAGCTATTATTAAACTAATATTAAACCATTTAGGTGAAAATTTAGGTTAAAATCCGTTTTGAGATTGCGGTGTTACTCTGTTCACTGTTTACATCCTCTGTTCAGCGCTAAGATCCGTTTGAGACTGCGGTGTTACTTTGTTCACTGTTTACATCCTTAACCCGCTGTTCGTGTGTTTTTTTTCCCTTGTTTCTCTTGTGTATTTTTTTTTTTTTCTCTCTCTCTCTTGTTTTTTCACTATGTCGACTGTGGAGGATCGTGCACTCTCCAGGGTCAGCAGGCAGCTGGAGAAGTTGGAACTCCAGATTCAGCGTCTCCTGGAGAAGCAGACGGAGCTTCAGCGAGAGAGGACGAGGCTAGAGGCCGCTCGCGAGGCGTCCCCAGCGGCTTTTTCCACTCCAGCTCCACCCTGTCGGCGTTTCTCCGCGGATCCCAACTTCACGCCCGCCCCGTGCTGGAAGAAGCAGCGTCGCCAGGGAAGGCCGAGAACATCGTCCCCCCCGCCCCAGCCTGACTTCACCTCTGCCAACCGGTTCGAGGCTCTCAGCTCCGGATCCTCTCCTTCACCTTCACCTTCACCTCTGTCTCCACCAACACCACAGACACATAAGGGCAGTGTGTTACTGATTGGTGACTCCATAACCAGACATCTTAAAGTCCGGTTACCACGCACTAAGGGTAATGCCACTGTGTGCTGTCTTCCAGGTGCGCTGCGTCCTGGGCGTGGCCAGGCGTCTTCCTTCGGCACTGCGGCAGAGAGATGACTTCGCACGGTCGTTCTTCACGTGGGGGCGAACGACATCTCCGCACGCCGCAGCGAGGTCCTGAAGGAGCACTACCGTTCGCTGTTGGACACTGTCCGGAAGAAGACGGTCGCCAGGGTCATCGTCTCCGGTCCGCTACCCACGTACAGAAGAGGCTGTGAGTCGTACAGCAGGCTCTACGGGCTCCACACTTGGCTCCGGGGTTGGTGTGGCACCGTCGGGCGCGGAGTACGTGGACCACTGGGAGTGCTTTCGGGAGCGGCCAGCACTCTTCTACAGAGACAGACTTCACCCGAGCCGCCTGGGATCCGCCGTCATCTCGGGAAACATCGGGGATGTTCTTCACCTACAGTGACTGGTCCCACCCAACCCCACCCAGCATGAAGATCAGGCGAGCACAGTTCACAAACACATAGAATCTGTACCCATTACTAGAAATAGATTAACACGTAGAATGAGTCAAAAAAGTTGGTCGTAATAACTTAATTAACATTAAACTGGTTAGCACTGAATATGTAGCCTGCACCTCTGACCTGAAGCTCGGCTTATTAAATATTAGATCGCTAGCGTCAAAGTCACTTGTTATTAATGAAAATATCACAGATCATGCGTTTAATATAATGTGTCTAACGGAAACATGGATTAGACAGAATGAATATATATCATTAAATGAAGCTAGTCCACCAGGATACAAATACATAAACCAGCCTCGTCTTACTGGCAAAGGAGGAGGTATCGCTATAATTTATAAACATAATCTAGACATCAAAGATAAACCGCATCCGAAATTAAATTCGTTCGAGATCCTATACACTACCATAAAACTTCAATTAACGAAAAATAACTATGAGACGTTTCCATTAATTATTATTTACAGACCGCCCGGTCCATACTCTGTATTCCTTAATGAATTTTCAGATTTTATTTCTAACCTGGTAGTATCGGTAGATAAAGCTATAATAGTTGGGGATTTCAACATTCACTTTGATAATCCCAATGACCCCCTGAGAACAGCATTGGTGTCCATCTTAGACTCAGTAGGAGTTAGACAGAACGTCACAGGGCCGACTCATAGTCATGGACACACACTCGACTTAGTATTAACATTTGGATTAAGTTTAGAAAACGTGGTAACGCTTCCTCAGTCTGATGCTATTTCAGATCACGCTCTCATCTCCTTTAGACTAAATAATATTCGACGTCCCGCACACACCTCACCGCGCTCTTACGTTAGGCGCACTATTACATCAAACACCGCTAGTAATTTTATTCTGAACCTTCCAGAGCTATCATCCTTAATAGGACCAATATCAGACCCCGTTGAACTTGACCAGGCAGCAGAGTACCTATCAGCAACCTTTCGCTGTACTTTTAGACAAGGTTGCTCCTCTTAAAACAAAACGTACCATAGAAAAGAGATTAGCGATAATAACGACACGCGCACATTAAAACAGAGCACCCGCAAGTTAGAGCGTAAGTGGCGACAAACAAGCTTAGAGGTATTTCGTCAGGCATGGAAGGATAGTCTCATAAATTATAGAGCATCTCTAAGAACAGCTAGATCTAAATATTTCTCAACCCTAATAGAGGAAAATAAACATAACCCTAGATTCCTATTCGACACAGTAGCGAAACTAACTAGAAGTAAAAACACTATCGAGTCACACAATTCATCATTATTTAGCAGTAATGACTTCATAAACTACTTTGATAACAAAATTCTTAATATTAGACAAAATATCCAAACCATTAGCCCTAGTCTCGATAATCTAGCATATAATTATACCTGTATAGTCCTACCAGATGAGAGATTAAATTGCTTTAACCCCCTCAGAGAGACAGACTTAGATTCACTAATATCGTCAGCTAAAAAGTCAACGTGTATGTTGGATTCAATACCAACAGATCTCTTTAAAAAGATAGCACCGGAAACAATTAAACCGCTCCTAAATATTATCAACTCGTCTCTCAGCACCGGTTATGTACCAAACATATTTAAAATAGCTGTAATCAAACCTATAATTAAAAAACCGGATCTTGACCCCGTCAACTGTCCAATTATAGGCCAATATCTAATCTTCCGTTTATCTCCAAGATCCTAGAAAAGGTCGTAGCGCAGCAGCTGTGTTCATATCTTCATAGAAACGGCATTTACGAAACATTTCAGTCAGGGTTTAGAGCCCATCACAGTACGGAGACAGCGCTAGTTAAAGTAGTAAATGATCTGTTACTGGCCTCTGATCAAGGTTGTATGTCCCTACTCATATTACTTGACCTTAGTGCAGCATTTGACACTATTGATCATAGCATTCTTTTTTACATAGGCTAGAATACGTGGTCGGGATTAAAGGAACAGCCCTCTCATGGCTTAGGTCGTACCTGACAAACCGATACCAGTTCGTTGATATTGACGGCGACTCCTCTGTTCATACCAAAGTTAAATTTGGTGTTCCGCAGGGTTCTGTCTTAGGACCTCTGCTTTTCTCGTTGTACTTGCTACCATTAGGTGATATCATCCACAAACATGATGTTAACTTTCATTGTTATGCAGATGATACTCAGTTATATGTCTCTTAACTGACTTATATGTTTCAGACTAGATGAGGGAAGACAGCTTAACAAGAAAATTGAGGACTGTGTACAGGACATCAGGGAGTGGATGTTGAGTAATTTCCTTCTACTAAATCCTGATAAGACAGAGGTGCTTGTATTAGGACCACAGATAGCCAGTAATAAGTCCTCTGATTATTTATTATCTCTGGATGGTCATACAGTACCATCAAGTACAACAGTTAAAGATCTCGGTGTAATTATTGACTCGAGTCTATCATTTGAACCTCATATAGATAACATGACTAGAATAGCGTACTTCCATCTTAGAAATATTGCAAAGATCAGAAACTTAATGTGTCTACACGACGCAGAAAAGTTAGTTCATGCTTTCATTACCTCTAGACTAGATTACTGTAACGCTTTATTGTCTGGATGTTCCGGTAAGTGTATAAATAAACTCCAGTTAGTTCAGAATGCAGCAGCAAGAGTACTTACTAGAACCAGAAGATATGAACACATTACTCCTATTTTAACTAGACTCCATTGGCTCCCAGCAAAATTCCGCATTGAATTTAAAATCCTGCTATTAACATATAAAGCGTTAAATGGTCTGGCGCCGCAGTACTTGAGGGAACTTTTAGTCCTATACGAACCTTCGCGTTTACTTCGATCACAAGGTGCAGGCTTCTTATCAGTCCCTAAAATTATGAAGACTAGAGCAGGGGCCAGGTCATTTTCTTACACAGCCCCTCAGCTATGGAATAAACTTCCATCCAGTGTTAGGGACTCAGATTCAGTCACTGTGTTTAAATCTAGATTAAAAACACATTTGTTTAGTCAGGCATACTGTTAAGAGCATTCACACACCACTCTGTGTTCCTTCTTATTTCCCCTACTTCATAGAGACAAGGACCACTCCGACGACTGCATGCAAGCACCTACAAGCACCTGGGAGATGGTCTGGCTCGCCGGTGGATGTACTGATGCCGGGGTTGGATGTACCATTGCCGTAAGGGGACGTGCTGATGCTGGCTCCTACCTGAGGTGCACCATTTGCACCGAAGGAACTGTGACTACAATACGGATACGGACTGGTGCTAACGGGCCGCCCAATGGAGGATGGGTTCCCTTTTGAGTCTTGGTCCTCCCAAGGTTTCTTCCTATTTCCCTGCCATCTTAGGGAGTTTTTCCTTGCCACTGTTGCCTTTGGCTTGCTCATTAGGGATCTGGACCCATACAATTTGTAAAGCTGCTTTGAGACAACATGTGTTGTAAAAAGCGCTATATAAATAAAATTGACTTGACTTGACTTGACTTAAAGGCTGAACACGTGTTCATTTAAGTGGAAATGTTTTATCAGACTTAATGGGAAACACATTGATTTCCAACCTGAGCCCCAGCAGATATTGTTCTGTCCTTCAATTGTGTGCGATAAAGTCATTTTGCAATTCGCAGTTTTCTATCGATGGCCAGAACATTGATTCTGTCACACTGAGTCTCACACACACACATCCATGCCTGTCCTAAAAGCTCCTGTGAATATTTGAAATACAGCTTCCTATTGCTTATTTCAATGAAATATTGTATTTTACATATTATATACATATTCATACACATGCACTGCTTTTTTAACTCAGTGTAAACTGAAGTGCAGTACTCTGCAAAATCCCTTCATGAAGATTATCAAAGCAGGCCAATAATCAGATGACACTGATGGAAATTAAAAAGGGGCAGTTTGTTTGGGAAATGATTCACAGTGCGCAGAGCCACTCCAGAACAGACGATCCAATTATGACTGCGTGTGTGCGTGAAAGAGACAGAGGTGAAGGCAATAATAAATTGAGATTATCCACTGATAAGAGTTACTGTGGTGGGATTGATCTCTGCAGAATTCACTTTTCTGCTGTCTATCAATTCACTTTCACTCCTTTAACCTTGCTCTATTGTAAATTTGTTTCCTAAACAAAGTGCCTGGGCCCCCAACGATTTGCTGCTTTCAGCTACACTTTGAAATCTTTCTTGCGAGATAAGAATGATATAGTTTTTAAAAATGATATAAAAACTTTATTTTCAAATACATCTTTCATCTGTAACTATTCGCAGTAAGGCCACATATAAAAGACTTAAGCTGCTGTTCTTAAAATCAAAGACATCTCTACTGTTGCAGTCTAACAGATCCAGATCGTGACAAGACAGAGGACAGATGGAGAACCCAATGAAAAAAGCGACGTCATCAAAAGACTGCAGAAGTCAAGTAAAAAAGTTGAACTTAGGATATGGGAGACGAGGGCTTGGATAGAACCCATTGGCCAGACCTTTTCCCATTACCTGGATTGGAGTTAAACAGCTTTGCCTTGGTCCTAGACTAAAACTGTGGCTGATTCTGATTCATTTATCCTGTTTAGACTGTTTGTCTGGGTCAAAAACATAACCACTAATAAGCTATACATGCCATCTTTATATCGATCAGTCGAGCCAATCGATTCCTAGACCAGGTCAGATTTAATTGGGATATAACCTTTTAGGTTTTTAGAACTACTTTTACACCGCTTGCTTACTCTCATATGTGAATGCGATAGTTAATATATGATTTGACATTTGCAATTGAGAACAGACTCCGTGGGTATTTGTTTCTGTGACCTGTGACCTGTAGTCTTACCTCAATAACCTCTGACATGGGCATGATGGTGTTAGTCTTGCGTGATCCAATGCGAAACTTGGCAGCCTTGTAGATCTTCCAGTAGACGAACAGAACGACACACAGGGGCAGGTAGAAGGCGCCGAATGTGGAGAAGACGGTGTAGGAAGGTTCCTGGCTCACCTGGCAGGCGAGGCTCTCCTCCGAGTACGTCTCCCCCCAGCCGAAGAGCGGCGAGAGGGAGATGATGGCGGAGAGCAGCCAGGTGAGGGCGATCATCACGTTGGATATCCTCTTGCGCGTCTTGAGCGTGTACTCCAGGTGGCGCGTGATGGACCAGTAGCGGTCGAGCGCGATGGCCGTCACGTTCCAGATGCTGGCCGTGCAGCACAGCACGTCACAGGAGATCCAGACCTGGCACAGGGCGCGGCCCAGGATCCAGCGACGGCCGTACAGCTCTCGCACCAGGCTGAGTGGCATCACCAGCCCGGCCACCATCACGTCCGAGATGGCCATGGAGGCCACCAGGTTGTGGGGGACGCGGTGGAAGGTACGCACCCTGAGGATGGTCACCAGCACCAGCAGGTTCCATGCGAACGTGGCCACCACCAGCATGGCCAGAAGTGTCAGGGTGAGGACGCTGAACACGGAGAAAGGACGGTAGAGGTTTCCGGACTCCGGCCCGCCGCTGAAGTTGGACGAGAGAGCAGAAAGGTTCAGATGGGCCATGCTGATGACCCAGGGCCACGACACAAAATCCCACTCCTCTTGGTGGCTGAGCACTGGATAACTTGGTGCTCTTTCCGTCAGGCGTGGAAGTTCTTCTCAGGCTTGATCACTGAGTTCTGCAAAGGTCTCTGCTAGGGTCAGCGCCCTGGGGCTGTTTTGTCCGAGAGGTCTGCGCCACCACGCTGGCGTTGGCTGCCAACTGTGATCAGCTGCAGCTCCTGTGTCTGTCGAGCTGATTAAACACTGCTATTACATTACTGCTGGGCACAAAGCAGGAGGGGCACCTGTAGCCTCCATGTATTTCGCAGTTCACCTGTGGACACCAACGAGCGGATGCAAGTGGCTCAGTCCTGCAAAAACAAAATAGGAAAGAACACATGAGAAAAACAATGAAATAACTCGACCTCCCTCCTCTCCAACAGCACAGATAAAAAAAATGTAAAATGTCACCGTGACCCCCGAGCTAATCCATGCTTGTATCTTTGCCAAGAAAGCCATCTTCATGAATTATGAAATTGATGTCTCCAGCAAGCGTGCACCCTCATGCCCACATGCCACTGATACTCTGAAGCCAAAACTTCAATCCCTTTTCAGCATTTTGCATGAGAGTGAGAGAGAAAATGAGAGAGAGAAAGTGAGACAGAGAGAGAGAGGGAGAGAGAGAGAGGGAGAGAAGTTAGCCGTCATCTCTGCACTCTCGCACTCCCTCTTCCTGGCACGCAGTCCGGCCTTTCACTTTCATGGCAGATAACAAGACACTGGGCCACTTTGAGGCGTCCGCCTGCTCTGCCTAAAGGGAACCGTAGCCACCCCAGGCCGCCCTGCAGCGAGCCAGCGCTTCCACGTGGATCTCCATGGAGAAGGATGGAGAAGGATGGAGCAAAGCCACGCCACCTTTGTTTTCGACTGCTGCCATTATGGACCGAGCAGAACCAGACAAACGTTGCGGGAGTGCGCAAACGTGTGGGCGGGAGCGAACGCATGCTACTAACAAGAGTGAAGCGCTATTTATGGAACGGCACACGCTGCAATGAGGTTTGAGGCTTCACTTCAAGCAGACAAATGGGAACTTATCCCGAAGAGTAGAAGGCCGCGCACACACATGCACTGCAGCATCGCACCCCGGCCGCTGCTGAAGTCTTGTGCCGTTTGAAGAAATTACATTCAGAAAATCTGCAAATGAACTGTAAAAGCTTCTGCATTCATGACATGGCAGAAGGATTACAGTTCAATTATGCCATTACATTTCACTGAATAATGAGCTCCAAGAGCACTTTGCTACCTTAAGGCCTTTGCTGAGGTTTGCGGTGTCTTTCACTCTTCTGCTAACCTCCTGCCTGACACTTTGTTATGATCTAATCACTCTTTGCACCAGACAATTATACTCCCCTTTGCTGTATATTATTCACTTAAGTGCCAACAGAAAATACCTCAAGCTGTCACATGAACAAGTATGAAAGACATTCTCTGTGATCATCTTTTATTGCTTCACTCTTTTGTGTTACATAATTTCATTTGTTATGTATTAAGGACCCAATAAATTCAGCAGTGTCCTTGAGGGGTCAAGACCTCCAGTCTGACCAATAATGTTACCTGTCAAAGTATTCATCACACTGATTCAGTTACCTTAACCTTAATTGGACTTCAATCACAATCACAAAAATGAATGCTTTTTTAATGTCGGAATTGCCCTTAAACTTGTTAACAGGCCTCTGACATCACATCTAGATTGAGGACTGCTCCTTTGGAACTCCCAGAACTGACAGGAGCTGATACGCAGTCCACAGATGTCCATTACTTTCTGACTAGCCTATTTTCTCCACAGATTAAAATGGTAACTGCTTTCTTCTCGACCTGTGAAGGCTAACGTTGCAGCCAACAAGCACGCCAATGGCGACTCAGTGGGAAAAACATCAAGACATTAAAATTATTGCCTGCTTACACAGTGTGGCAAACAGAATACTGATAAGGGTTATACCAGCAAAGTGATGACAAGAAAGATCTTGTGGCCTTTTATCCACCAAGTGGTGCGTTTTTTCTTTGCGTTGACAGCGTTGTCATGCTAGGAAACACGTCTGAATGTTTGTGTTGGTCAAGGCTCAGATGACTGTCGCATTGTAATTCGTCACACTGAGAATGCGACCATGAGTGAAAAATAGCAAGCTCCCTGGTTCAGGATTAATGAGTTTCTGATTACCCATGGTGCATCTCATCAGCAGGTACGCACTCCACCGGATGGCTGCCCCGTCTGAGGTTAGGGAGCGAAGGATGAGGCCCCTGTGCCTGCAGCTGAACAGACTCATTACCACAGTGCCAGTGCACTGGCTACAAGGAACAGGCAAGAGACTTAACAAGGTCTTCTGTAATCAATCACAAAATCCATTCTCTATCGCTCACGCTTCCATTTCAGATTTATTCCTCTGCACCTGCTTCCTCTTTTACCAAATATCTTGTTCGCCACCTGTCTAGCTTTCTATTGTTCCTCTCTACTCTCTTTCTCACTTGTTATCCATTTTCATTCTCAGGTCTTTCATTACTTTGTGCCCTGAGCTGTAAGACCGGACAGGTCCAAACACACACTCAGTAGTGAGCGAACCACATGGAAGGTTTTACTTTGGCGGTGTGTCTTACTAACGAGCTTCAACAGCTGCTCTTGGGCACATTCAGTTCAGCACTGGATGCAACGTCATACACTGTAACACGTCACCTTACTGCCACGGGACTGATGGGGAATGGGGTTCATTCAGCTTTGTTGTTCTGTGTGTGTGTGTGTGTGTGTGTGTGAGAGAGAGAGAGAGTGTATGTGTGTGTGCATGTGTGAGTATATGCTTTCATGGGAGACTATGTGAGTATTCATTTTTTTTTACAGAACAAAATGGAACCACAAAAAAATAATAAAGCATAGAAAAAGCTTTTCTTCATAACTGTAACTGGCTTATTTTGAGGAAACCATGATTTTAAAACTCAATTGGAAAAGAAATCAGCATCAGAACACATCTCTACTCAACTGATAATCGAAAGTCCAAAGTGTCACACTAGATTGTTTACACCTGAAATCCAGTGGCCAAATAATGTCACAGAAGAACCATCTGAAAGAGAAATCTCTGGAATATGTAAGGGGTAAGCTCAGTACAGATGTCACACAACTGTATATCAGTGAATCACAATTCATCAACACATGGGATTACACACAAACTGGAATCACTCATTACAAGACTGCTGAAGTGTAACAGTGTCATTACTGCCTTTGCTTCTCTCTTATATTGTCATCTTTATCATACACGTCTTACACACACACACTGACACACACACACAGACACACACACACACTGACACACACAAGGAAAGAGAGCGAGAACATGAATTTCATTTAAAATCATTATGTGTCAGTGTCATGCCCCTGGGAACCTTTAATTCTATGTATGCCCCCATCACTTCAACTGAACAATTAATAAGCTCCTTGGGGTAATCACCTAGGCCAATTAACTTGAATTATCTTCTTAAACACTCAAACCTCCTCTTCCACCACTCCTCTACCAAAATCCAGCTCAAAATGTTGAATCTAAAAGATTTCCAGAGATACCAAGTTCAAGTACAATCTACTCACCATCACCACAACTGTTAAATGTCAATATTTTACACTTATGCTTTTAGGAAGAACGTGGTTGATTTACACTGGTTAAACAGGCTTCACTATATTCTGTGGTGAGCATAGCTGGTATCTACACCGCCATCAATTATTGCCATTTTTGATCAATGTTCTAATAGTTCTTACTGTAGTGGGTCCACCAAAGATGAATGAACTGCATGAACTGCACCTTATCACAAATACATAAATACGGAGAAGAGAACCATGATGACAAATAAACATTGAGCAACCTCGTTCTCACAGCAGTCATGTTAGGGCCCACTACACTGTAAGGCCTGACTGCAGAGAGCGCCAGTCCACATTACTGCAGATACACTGTGCATTACCCTACTGTATTATTGATATTCATTTGATTAATCTAATCTAGCAATAAAATGCACATGTGGATACTGTCCTGCAGGCAAGTTGTTGCTTGAAATATTTCAACATCAAGGTTTTCAAATGATATGCATGGGTTCTCAGCGATGCGTCAGTTACCCGTTAAACTGTTCAACTTGATTCTAACGTAAGAAAATAAATAAAGGTTACAGCCTTGATGGAATTTCAAACTATAAAAGATGCGAAGAAACAAGACAGTGAGAGAAAACAAATAATTAATTAGTTGTATGTGATAAAACAGTTCTTGTACGCAGCTGGGAAAATCAGCTCATCATCTCTCCGGAGACTCGGCAGGCAACGCTGTGTTCGAAAGAACCTTTTGTACATTAATTAAAACTCTTCCGCTTCCCAATCACCTCTGATTACACGCTCACAAGTGTCACATTCTGTGAACTTAAGTCGAGCCTCCCGCTGGGCAAAGTTGGAACTAATCGATTAATTTTTATACATAGTGGTTGGCAACAACATTAGAAACTTGTTACATGTATTCACGTTCTTGGAATAAATTATTCTACCGCATAATTGTGAAAAGTGAGTGAGACGCAAACGTACAAGAAGTTGCACCCTACATTAAAACAATTAATCCGATTCAGTTGTCAACTTCGATATCCTTGGCAATTTAATTAACGCAGAATGTGGTTTAGGTTGATATCAAATCTTGCATTGACAGATTCCGCACTCAAGTTACAATAACTGCAGTATGTGCTTGTGAAGCAATAAGCAGTCACAAAAGGCGAACGGGAGTGCAAATAACTAAACGCAGTTGCTATACAATCAGTTGGTATTTCTCAGTCTTAACGGTAAGATGCATCGCATCGGACACGAGTCCTCTGTAGCTTGTCACAAATAAGCTATGGAGACCTACAGCAACCTATATTTGGGTTGCCCATCACACATAAAAAAAATCTAGCATCGCTTACCCGTCATCACAACGAACAGTCGCAACATGCTCGAAGACTGAAGACAGCTTCACGCTTTCCTACTCAGGAAGATCTACTCTGCACAGACTACGATCACCTGTAACGCACTAAAAACACTGTACTTGAGGCACGGCTACAATACTGCATGTGGATTCAACCAAAAAGAAATAGAGGGGTGGCTTGTGGTGTTAATATAGGTGAAAAAAGTGCAGTTAATGTTAATTCATCGTTTGGAAACCACTTTGGATTAACACTATAGGTTATCTGTGTTTTAATAGAGCGCATTTTAGGCGTGAAGTCCAAACTTGTTGGGGGTTTCCGCTCCCTTTATGGCACGAAGCAGTCGTGCGTGAAAAGCGTGGCTGTTGACGGGTACTGACCACGCGTTCAAAATATTTCTCGTCTCCTGTGTTCCTCGTTTTTATCAAATACGGTCTCTTACCGGTAATTGAATTATGTCCGCAGCAGTTCTCATTTGTCTTTTCCTTGCAAGTACATCGTGTGGCTAGTAATCAAGTTTTCCCTAAAGTGTGGATACCGTTGGGAGTGACATGCGCGCGTATGGAAATGGTTCGACAAATAAAAATCTCAGTGGTGACGCGCTTAATTAAATTGATGGCATTCATAATTCATTACTAGAACTGTACACTCGACAACCCATCATGGTGGATTAAAGAGAAAAGGCGTCTATCTTAATTATCTTAAAATGAAATAAAATGTAT